>JAVTVY010032077.1:0-13202 GCA_036873755.1 Hanleya hanleyi | reverse complement strand
CAACAATTAATGTCCACCCTTCCTTTATGTAAATGACCGTTATTTTTTCGTAAATATATTATTGCCCAGAAAACAGTCCTCATTATACAATTAATGACAAGGAAAATTACTGAGTGGCCATCAATCATGTCAATATGTCTAACCCATTAAAGTGCAGAGAAAATTCATGGGCAATAATACATCAAATATCGTCTTTATTAATGGCCATGATTCTGTTTTATTATATAGTTAATTAACATTTTGACTTTCATGGACAAAAAGTAATTAAGTTACCATTATTTGACATCTACAGTCTTCATCAAAATGATTGATGCATCGAGATAAATTTCAAACTTTGTCAAGGAAAAATATTTCTGGTGAAGTGGATTAATTCAATGAATATTTTCTCATGAGTTTGTGAATCTGCAAACAATTCCTGATTTTGCCGGCGAGCTTTGATCGGCAATCTACCTCAATTGGAACCGTTGTACATGAAATATTTGAACACAATTGCCCTATCAGAGTTATCCTGCTCTGCATCATTAATCAGTATACGTAATGTAAACCTGTTCAGAACTGTTAAAAGAAAAGTTGGACCAAGACTTCACTAAAGTATTTGAGATTGTAGTCGGCAAGACTCGATCGCTAAGATTTGGAATCTGTTTCAGTGAGCAAATCAAACTTTGAAAACTTTTTAGGGAGCATTCCACATGTAATTTTTTTTTAAAGACAGCCTTGGATGGTGTACTATTCGAAACATGACTGAAATAATGTCCCAAAATCATTTACTTTTTTTTTTTCTCAAAAATCTGGAAGGGGCGGTTCTCTTGTGGTGACAAATTAACCAATTTGCAATGTTATTATGGGGAGGACCTCTGGTGGAGGGAGAAGACTCGGGCGCCTGTCCCGATTATAAAGCCTGATAGATGGTAGGAATTGTGGTTGTGCTCCGTCTTCAATCCAAACTCACACAACTGTGCATCTCAATGCCGTCATAATTTCCCCATGAATAACGCGACTGGCAGGGGTAATTTACTGACATCACTGCCAACTGAGGCCAACTTACAATTTTTCCATGAATTACATCATTTTCCGCCTTGTATCATCCATCATCCAGCATTGGAGAGTTAATATCATCAGAGAGCCGAGCCTGCATTACTATTTCCATGGCAGCAAAAAAAAAAAGAATTAAAAATGAAAATCTGATTTATTGAATTCCACGGAATCTGTTCAGAATTTCGACCTCGTCTCACACAAGGGCTCCCACATTAGTTGAAGATTGTGGCCATATCTAAACTGGGTGTAATAGAGATTACAAATACCGCATATTATTTTGATATTTTTTGCAGAATTAGTGGATTTGGCGGAGATTACCTGATACCACAACTCCCTCCCACAGTCACAGCAATCCAATTTTTAATCCTGGTCTCATCATCTCCAATTCTAATGAAAATATCAATTTTGAGATATCCCGGCTGATCGGATTTCAGAAGGAATTATTATAATCGCTGTAAGTTTGCCTGCATATGAATTTGCCAGATTACTTTGGCATAAGGTCCCATAAAGAGTCGGGCAGACAGGGTGTTTTTGCTGAACTCTACATCTCTATACAAAACCAGTCCCGTGATGGGTTCACAAAAATAAACCCCAATCTTCAACACACTGCTGTAATGTGTATGTATGCGATGATTCTTCATCTGCCGAATGAGAATTCACATACAGTTAATATGAGTGAAAAAATGATACAGTGTGATTATTGTATGTGAACTATGATACAATACATGACTGGCCAAAGAAGAATTTTGCAAACATTAAATTGTACATATATTCCAATTATCGTTGCTTAAATATATTTTCTGTGCTGTAGGCATAGGCAGGGGAGGAAATATACAAAAATCACAAGTTTATGCCAGGAGTCCGGCCTCAATTCACAGGTCAGCCACTATGCTGGGGAAAATATTGTTCTATAGGGATTAACAACAATTATATCAGGAATCAGAAAATGAAATGGTTACATGTGTATCAATAAACTCCACTGCAATTACAGTTTTTTGCAACTGCACAGCTTCCTCAACTTCCTGTTTGTACCAAATTTGAAGTTTTTTTAACAAAGGGGAGATAGGTGAAAGTGGGAATACAGTCAATATCTTGTGTATACCTAGAATCACCAAAATATCTCTCACACTATGGTCAGGTGGGCTAAAGTACATGTATGCCCAGTTACAATGGATTTGTAATGGCATCTCGTGTACTGGCACATTGTTTTGATCAATTACAGGTGTGTGTTACTGCTTGAGAAATGGTGATTTCTACATTTTGTACTTCAAATTATTAGTCATGTAGGGTATCAAGTTTAAATTAATAATCAAAACAGAACTGTTTTGTAAATGGATTATCACAGAAACTTTATCATACATTATGTTATACCCAATAGAGAAGGATCTTTGACAGAAACCCTTTAATATGATTGGCTGGATTGTCTTCCACCTTGAATTATCTCCACAAGCCAATGAAAATTCTGGATTTCTTTTTGAAAATTTGAACTGACCAATCGGATGCTCTAAAATTGAAAGACATCCCATGATGCATCGTTTCTATTAAACTCCCTTAGAAATGAATGAAATCATTGATTTTATTTCTGTTGGAGTTTATTGTCAACATTCTTGCTCTTGTTAATAAGAAATCTGGCTTTTGCAAACAATCCATTGTATTATACGAAAAAGTAATAGGAAAGTCAGACAGAAAAAGAGTATAAAAAATGTGACACCAAACCCTGATTAATGATTATTCATAATTAATGAAAATACTGAGTCTTGTAAGCATTGCATAAACTTCTAAAAAAAATCACATTCTTTTAAACAAAGCCAGTTCACAGTTTAAATAGACCAGTTGACAGCTTTCAGATATTTTTGCTTTTAAAATTTCCATAAGTGAATGTGTGATGCACTAGGCATGTTGTTGAAATGTGGGTGATTTCCTTTTCCCCTTCTTTGTTTTGCTTCAGGTGTTGTGTCGTAGCTGCCCCATTACAAGTATATTTACTCCAGGTGGGTCGACAATTATGACACCTGGAGACGAAGCCTTGAAAAGAAGATTGATACATGGCTGTGACCTAGGCCGTATAAATACCATTAAAATGGCTTAATAGAACGGCTGAATAATGGTCTGGTCACCCAAGGTCAGGGATAACGGTTAACCATTGTCAGAAGTGTTAATAACTGACCATAGCCTATAAGGACTCCCATGCCACTCCAGTCTGTATTGAATACAGATGCAAAATTATTCTTTTTAACACCAGTTAATATGATCTGATCACTCGGCCTTCACTTGTACATGGTTATGTACCTGGGCTTTTGCAGTCTAGCTTCTATGATTTCTTCTGTAATCTACATCAATTACTTTATAGATCTTATCAAATCAATAATTGGTTGCATAATTATATTTCACCAGATCTGAAATGTTGAATAAGCTGTACTTGTAGGCCTATAGATACTGATCCACATAACATGAGGCTGAGACAGGACATTTTAAAATTATTTATGGGCTTTGCTGAAATCCACTTTTATAATGAACTGTCTTATTTAGAAAGGCAAGTGTATACAGGTACATTTACATGTATGCATGAACTCAAATAAAATAATAATAATTAAGTTGCTTCTTAACCCTTTCACTGTTTAACCTGGGTTCTCCTGCCATGTCGCGGCCTTTACAATAATACTGTACACTTAGACGTGTCGTCCATGCTTTGATGTCAAAATAATAGGAAATACCATTTGCGGATGTGCCGGTAGCAACGGAATTACCTTCTCGTTTGATCAGCGTGTCTCTCAATGCATAGAATTACGCCCGCCGACGCAACGTCACTGTCACAGAACGACTGCGAACTTGGACGTACGCTGCACGTCATGAACACAATGAGGAGAGGATGCAGTGACGTGCACTGCACGTCATGAACATTGAAAAGGTTAAAAACCAAAAAATATAACGAGGAATATTTCTAGAAATCCACTTTTGAAAAGAAATTTACTCTCTACATTTAGAAGGTTTTTCCCAATGTTTATGTCTTCTTAATTTCTGTATCCATGCCTATATAATATAAAAACATATAGTGTACATCTGGGTTAATTTTGCATTTGTTCAGTAGACCATGTTAACAGTGGAAAAAGGGATGTGTCAATATTCATTCCAGTCACACTTCATGAGTTTGTGTTAATAGGTGATTACAACACAGGCTCTATAAAATAACCCCCTTCTCTCAGCTCTTGTGTCTTGTCAAGTTGGCTGACTAGCGAGTGTTGTTCGCTCTCTCCTCGAGTACCCATTGTTGTTGTGAGCAATTTCCGTTAACTGGCACTATCATGTGAGCAGACTACATAGGAGCCCTCTCCAGTGAAGCGGCATGTTTGTATTGATCTCTGCTCAGGTTACGCCATAGCTGATCTGTGGCTACCCACATTGTTGAGGCGTTGTTCATGGCCTTTCACTCGCGTCACTCTCGCTCAGTTGATGCGATTCTATGCCATATTAAATAGATTTCCTCTTTTCCCTCCGCGGCGTGAAGCTGGCTCACTATTGCACCACCGCGCTGATGGGGATGAAATGAAATTTATTCACTTCATTAGAGGCATGATCTGAACACGAAGGTCATTGACTATCACAAATTTACGTCTTCGCCGAAGCAGCGCTCTGGGTAATTGTGACGTCGCATTGGTCCATGGGGCCGTTTTTTCACTCATCGGAAAGAAAGCAGGTCTCCTCGTAAGACAAAGAAATATTGCAGTGAACGCAGTGAAGATCAGATTTAGGAAAAATGAAATGGCTTTTGCAACCTTGCCTCTCATCCATTATAAATTATTTCCTAAATTAATATAAACCTAACTCATCTTGGAATCGGCGTGAAGCAGAATTCATTTAATTTACCGACAGAGTGACTTGGTGTCAATCGATTCCCCCCTGACCAGACATTTTAAACTTAGAGCCTGGATCAGTTTGCTGGAAAAATGTAAATAAATCTGCTCAAGACTCCATGTCTTTTTTCTCTATAGCTTCTTCTTTTTTCTATTTTTATGAACTGAATAGTGTGCATATTTTGTCTCGTGTTCATGTGTATATATTTCATGCTTTGAGTAACCAATTAAATTAATTATGATCATCATTACTCTTGTAAGTTCTTGTTTTCTGTAAAGTGCAGTTGGTACCGTTTTATGTAATTATAAATTTAAGGCACACAGGTCTTTCAATTTATTTCTTCAGTTCAGAGAAGTTTCTTGCTGAACCAAAAAGCCAGAAAATAGATTTCTTTGCTCAGTGTCCAATCATTTCCACCATGTGTCTTGATCATAAGATTCTGGTGTCAGCATCGGAGGTGCCGTTTCATGCTAAAGTTATCTCCCTTCCAAAGCATATTCCATGAAGTTTAAATGTTCTTCCTGACAGTTGCATTTTTATGCCGGTGGAGTGATATAAAAACTCTGTAAATGCTTTTCAATACAGTATAATTGTATGTTAATTTTCCAAATAATAAAAAATAACTATATGTTTGATATGTATAAGCTTATATATTTAGACATTTTGTATCAATAAAAGAATCATCATTGATGATATAATGATATTAACAGTATTGAGAATGGACAGAATAGAATGGACATAGTATCTTATCATCTTGCGATAATGCGACCGTCCACTTCGATTGAAAGTGTCATTGAAGACAGACTTTTTTTATTCGGCTTAGTCTACCTGGGCAACATGATCAAATATGTTTTGATGTCATTGCTGTGCAGACAGCCAGTATCAAAGTGGGGGAGACATACATGTAGTTAGCAGGTGTCATCAAGCTAATATTGCTTCAATGCATTTGCTGAGAAGCAACAGGAACTTGATAATGTGATGTCTAGCACTGTAATATCACTTGTCTTTATTGCATCATGTAAGCGTCCGGTCTGTGTCTTGTGCACTGTCCTCAGTGTTTTATAGGGTGGATGGAGGGTCGATGGTTCCCATCTTCACCGCATCAAGGTTTCTATTTGTGAGCCAAAGGCGAACCCTTGCCCAACTTGCATAGCAAACCGCGTTCCACCCACACTCCAGTTACGTGACCTAGAAAAACTGCGCTGATGGTAAAATATGTTTGGGTTTTACTTTCGCTGCTAAACTATTCGCTGATACCGAATGTAAAATATTTAATCCAAGCACGTATAACAATAAAATATTAATGGATAGACCAGTGAAATGTTATAGAAATCCGTGCGTTTCAACCCAATTCAAGTCCTTCAGTGGGAAGGTGAGGTCGGATACACTGACATCGTGGACCGCCTTAAAGCTTCGGTGTTTTCTACATTTGCCTGGCATGTTGGATGTTTGATGGTAGATGAATGGAGATGAATGGGTTTATTTTCTCTTCAAATAGATTTTGTTTTAAACTATGTTTCCTTATATTTATTAATGTTCATGGTTGTTGAAAGGTGCATGTTCTTCTGCCACTGGGTATCGCACAAGCTATGGTGTTTTCGAATCTGTTGTCACGGTCGCCATGGTCGCGGTGCTTAAGTGATCTGATTGGTCAATATGTGCAGGATGCCGCTGTGTGTCGTTGATCGCGATACATTGCCCAAGCGTACCAGGGGCTATATCTAGGATAGAGATACCCCTGGTTTTAGCGAGGATGGATGGTTCCATGCTGCTTTTCAAAGATTTCTTCTTTGAAGTAGCAGGAACACAACATGGGCTGGGTGGTGCTTAGTTGGTTCGTGGTGATTTAGCTGAAATATTGTTGAAAGTGACGTTAAATTCTATTCACTAATCAAGCTAATAATAAGACCTATTTAGGGAGATATCATGTGGTCATATTAATAAAGTGATATTGCTAACATGATATCTTACAAATTAGTTCCTTTTCTTATCATGATTTTATTGAGTACCCTATATTTCCTTGTTTAAAATCCATCTAATCCTCACAATTGAGACATGTATGTGGAAGTTGTTATGATTTCTATTTTTTGATTGAGGATACATGCAATTTTGATATATTGTTGTCAATCTGGATCTTCTTTCATGTTTTTCTATTGTATTTTCAGATGCCAATGAGATCTATGTTTGGGGGAATGGTAACAGTGGGCAGTAAGTACATTGTATAATGTGTAATTGTTTTAATACTTACCTTTGTTAGAACTCTTAATCTGGCCATTGCTCCAATAGTTGAATAGAAGGCGCGAGAGCAATTCAACATACAAAAATATAGGGATGAACAATTTTTTGTTTAAACTGGTACCGTACTTGAATTTAACAAAATGGTATATGTACAAGAACAGATGCTTTGAAAACATTACTCTGTACATTGTGCATGTTTCAGATTCATTTTTTCTAAATTGATCGTTGGACAGTTCGGAAATCGATCATGTTTTCTTCCCATCGTGCAATGCGCACCACGAGTTACTTTAGCTCAACATAATGTTGTAAGTATATAGGCGGCAGCAAGAAATGCAAAAATAAATAAATTTCCCTTATGCTTTGGCTCTTCGAATGTTTCAGAATAATTCCCTTAGGTCTTTATCACTCTTTTATTCTTGGTTCGGATGAGTTGCATAAATGGATCTACAGCCGAAAAATGTTCACTTTCTGTACTGGAGCCGACGGAGATGTCCTGTTGAACTTGTGAAGCATAGGCGACAACTCTTGTTGTACCCGTCCTCGCACAGGCATTCTTTGAAACTATCCACGGATGTATTAACAGTGATTAAATCAGATACATGTACATTTACTCTGATGTATTTTAGTGAGAATGTGATCCATAATGTACTAAATTATAATTACATGTAGATCATGTACATGTATAAATAATAATGTGATTCACCTGATGTTTAATATGGCATAATCCAGTATGTATTATTCATGTAGATAGGTGTAGCCTACACATAAAATTGTGTCCAAATCATGAACCCTTTCCCAAGTCCAAAATTCCCAGATACTTCATTATGGCATTAGTTCTAAATATATTGAAAGAGATGGTAATTTAAGTGATGATCGAGTGCTTGGTGTGCTACCATACATTCAAGTACATGTACATGTATGTTGTTAGTGATTGAACGTTTTCCTGTTTCTTCAATCATTCATGTCATAACCAATCCATGTGGTTTGCAACTATTGATGGACTGGGATCAATACACATTACATTTCATCTTTCCCGACCAAAGTTGTCTCCCTTGGTGCATATTGTGCCCTGTTTGAGAGGGGATAACGGACAGTGATAGTGTCTGATCAAGAGAGAGAATCCCGAGATGAAAAATGAAATCCAATTTGTTTCCAATTAATCATCTGTCATTCCCAGTGTCCAGCCATGTTATTTGAAATACAATACACAATATTAAAAATGCATGCGATGTATTTGCGAAGCTAATATAGGACGAAACAAAGGGGAAAAAATGAGTCGACTAAATTTCCCTGGGCACCACTTTTTATTTCTGGGTTGTACAATTCTACACAATAGAGTGAGAGACTATACTAAGGTCTTGGCTTGACAAAAGAAGTTTTGTGCAGCAGAGCCCATTCTGTCAGAAAATTTGTGGATTATATGGAGATACTGACAAATTTCTTTTCTTTTCTTGGCACAATGCACATACATGTACAAGACTGATTAAAGTTGCATTTTAATATGACAAATACAAAATAGAGATAACAGAACATCACATTGATAAAATGCTTAAGTTTGTAAACATCTGAAAATCCTACATGATAAATATGTAGAGTGACACTCGCAAAATTGCAGCAGAAAGCAGGAGAGAAATATTAGGTGATATATGAAACAGAATTAGTGATGATGTAGATGATCGGCCACGTAGCGCAAAGTAGAAAAGAAATTGATAGACAAAATCCATCCATTTCTTCTCAAGTTCTTCTTCATTTCATTACATTGACCATTACATGGCTAGTAATTTCTGAATATTCGACCCGTTAAAATTTCATTTTTGCACCATTATTTACTGGACTGCATTCAGTTGACATTAATCTTCATCAAAATTGCACAAAGAACCCCTTACATGCAGTAAGTTTATATTCAGTATGCCTGACCATTAAATTTCCTTGATGTGGTAGCGGGTGGTTGGTTGGTTCAGGTTCCTGTTGCTTCAATGCATTTTGCTGAGAAGCAACAGGAACTTGATAATGTGATGTCTAGAACTGTAATATATCACTTGTCTTTATTGCACCACGTAAGCATCCTGTCTATGTCTTGTGTGTTGTCCTCAGTGTTTTATAGGATGGATGGAGGGTGTCTGGTTCCATGTTGCTTCAAAGATTTCTTCTTTGAAGTAGCAGGAACGCAACTTGGCTGGGTGGTGCTTAGTTGGTTCATCGTGATATAGCTGAAATATTGTTGAAAGCGACATTAAATTCTATTCACTCACTCACTTGTTCGACTGCAGTTCCCATCAACGTTCATTATCGAATGACATAACTTAAATGTTTCAATGGTCCTGAAATGTTCTCACTATCTGGAAAACAATGGTCAGTTCCTCAAGTATTGGTCAAAGAGCACAGTTCATGGCCATTACTTTAGTCCATGCGGTCAGTACTGCAAATGTGATATTTTATAGGCCATGAATCATGTAAATAAGATTGTTAAATTCAATCATCTGTAATATACAGATCATTTCTACAATGTGCTTTGCCAGAGTCTGCACAGAAAAATGTTTTGATATATAGTTGCCACAATGATGTCTTTCTGTACAGTGTCTGTCCAACCCACCTCAATTTTAAGCTTTAAATTTTAAATTTAAATGTAGTTTTTGAGATCCACATCTTCAGATTACCATCAAAGTTCAAGTCATTTGAGCTGAACCTGCCTCACCCCAAAGTACTGAGCATCTCCTAAACCTGTCCCACCTCCAAGGAGGGTTCTCGGTGGCCGCCGGGCAGGTCTAAGGCGATCACTAGCCTCACACTGCTGAACCAGTACGGGTTCAAGCCCCTGTGGTGCATGTGCGAAAGTTTGTCACCTGCTTGCTGAAGGGTAGTGGTTCTCTCCCAGTTTCCCCCAGCTTTCAAACTGGCTGTCACCATATGAGTGAAATAACCTTGAATGTGACATTAAACCAAATCCCCCTCCCCCCACCCCCAAGGACTACTGAACCCCACTGTATATCTCTTAAACCAGCTCTGCCCAATCCTCACTCATCCCTCACTTCATATATTCCAAAAGCCTTTTTTCATCCTACACACTACGCTCAGGGTATGTCCCTATCCCCCACGGTACTGAGCCCCACCTTATATATCTCCTAAATCAAGCCTCTTCCCATCTCATCACTTCATATATTCCTAAAGCTTTTTACCACTCGGGCAAATTTTGCCCGAAGGGTATTGTTGTCATTGGCGTCTGTCTGTCTGTCCATCTTTCTTTGGACACAATATCTCAAGAAAGATTATAGCCAGGCATTGTAAATTCATGTATACCGGTACCATGTATGCATCTGGTGAAGGATCAGAAGCCTATTGGAAATGACCGACCTTGACCTATTTATCTAGGTCAAATTCTAATATTTGCTATATTTTTTGAAGGATTAAAGCTAGTCTTCAAATTCATATTACATATGCAACTGGTGATTGATTAGAAGCCTATCCCAGTTAAATGACCGTGACCTATTTTTTCAAGGTCAAATACTGTTTATCATGATATAACATGAAGAAATATAGCTAGGCTTTCCAAATTAATATAATGCATACATCTGGCGATGGTCCAGAGGTGTTTTGAAGATGACTGACCTTGACCTATTTTGTCAAGGTCATATATTGTTTATTAAAATATAACGTGAAGAAATATAGCTAGGCTTTTCAAATTAATACTTATGTATACATCTGGTGATGGTCCAGAGGTGTGGTGAAGATGACTGACCTTGACCTATTTTATCCAGGTCAGATTTTATCTAGTACAATATTTCAATAAGGATTATATCTACATTGTCCAAATTTATACCACATATGCCTGGACCTGGAGTATATTGAATATCACTGATCTTGACCTATTTTTCAAGGTCAAATACTGTTTATCATGATACAACATGACGAAATATAGCTAGCTTTCCAAATTAATACCATGTGTACATCTGTCAATGGTCCAGAGGTATGCTGAAGATGACTGACCTTGACCTATTTTTTCAAGGTCCTATACTGTTTGTTATGATATAACATGAAGAAATATAGCTAGGCTATCCAAATTAATACTATGTATACATCTGGCAATGGTCCAGAGGTGTCCTGAAGATGACTCAGTGCTCACAAAACCCGGTCGACAACTCGCCAATGGCAACTGAAAAATGACAACTGGCGACTGAATTGTTCAGTTACTCGCCAATGTGTCGATTAAAAAATAGAGTAAATCGCCAAAGTGGCGAGTGAATCTTTGGTTCATGAAGTGTTTAGTCGCCAAAGTAATTTTGTGTTCAGTTTATCAGGCAGCGAAATCCTATCAAGCCGAAATAATGACAGAATAATGCCAATGATACTCAGACATGGGGAAAGCGTAGTCTATTTATAGAGCCCATCTGGTCTGATGTAATATCCGCGCACTTGAAACCATGTGCAGGCAAGGCATGGATGAATCCTTATTTGACGTGACACAGTAAGATCACATGCTCGCCCCAGAAAAATCAATTCATGACCCGCTGACTGTTCTCAGCCAATGAAATCATCGTAGTACTGTTCACAGCCAATAAAATCATGGCGGAAATTTGCAAGTTCAAGGGCAAGAGTTCAAACGGCCCGTCCCATTCCATTGCAAAGAGATTACCATCGCCTAAAGCTCGACATGTGTGTTTTGACTTTATTGTCGCTTCTAAAACATTAGTAGTCAAGTTACACCAGCTCAGTAATTTGTTATGCTCAAAGACACACGTTATGTGGTAACAATTTGCAGAGAAGAGTTTGGAACTGTTGTCTCTCCTGATCAACTTTCGTTCTGGCCATTTTAGATTTGCGTAACCGACACACGAATGAATGTTTCGTTCGCGCAAAATTTCAAGGGTACTCTGCAACATGTTTTTTTTCTCTCTTTTTTTTTCAAACACTGGATTATCATGTTGTTGGAAACACTGATTCATCTGTCATTTTATTACATGGAAAGGTCGTTCTGGATTGGCGAGTGAATAAAACATCAGGTCGCCAATGTGGCGAGTAAATACTTGCCAAATGGCGATCAACTGAAAACAAATTTTGTGATCCCTGTGACTGATCTTGACCTATTTTTTCAAGATCATACTGTTTATTAAGATATAACATGAAGAAATATAGCTAGGCTTTCCAAATTAATACTTTAGAGCACTTAATACATGTGTGTACTTTCTAAATTAATACTGGCGATGGTCCAGAGGTGTGCTTAAGATGACTGACCTTGACTTATTTTATCAAGGTCAGATTTTATTTAGTACAATATTTCATGAAGGACTATATCTACATTGTCCAAATTTATACCACATATGCCTGGACATGGAGTCTATTGAATATCACTGACCTTGACCTATTTTCTGAAGGTCAAATTCTATATGTCAAGTCTAAATTCTCCAAATTCATGTTCCACATGCAATTAAGGTAGAGTAGGCCAGAAAAAATGTTGAAGATGACTGGCCGTGATCTGTATTTCCAAGATCAAATTACTTGATTGGGTTATGAGCTATATAGAAGAGTATATTCAGAGCCAAGAATTTGCTCTTGCTCTACCAGAACCTCAGATCACATTTTTGTTAACATACATGATGTTGTCAAAGTTCTAAAAAGCACTCTAGTGTTCTGGCACATGTAGGCACCGTCGTGATATGACTGAAACAAGGTTGAAAACGACGTTAAACCCTACATTGTACTGCTCACTCACTCGCTCATCTGATGAGTTGTCTGCATGCACCCTTTTTGATATCTTAATCATCTGATAAGTTGTCGGCATGTACATGTATATCTTAATCATCTGATGAGTTGTCTGCATGCACCTGTATAGATACTATAATCAGCTGATAAGTTGTCTGCATGCACCTGAAAAGATACCTTTATCATCTGATAAGTTGTCTGCATGTACACATATCTTAATCATCTGATGAGTTGTCTGCATGTACACGTATATCTTAATCATCTGATGAGTTGTTTGCATGCACCTGTATAGATACCATAATCAGCTGATAAGTTGTCTGCATGTACCCGTATATCTTAATCATCTGATGAGTTGTCTGCATGCACCTGTATAGATACCA
>JAVTVY010032076.1:0-134909 GCA_036873755.1 Hanleya hanleyi | reverse complement strand
AGAATACATCTAACGGACAGGAACGAATATGACAGATACAAATGGTGGCCTCTGATTGGACAAGAATATTCTTGAATTGTAAATATACCCAACGCGGCTCCCCCAACGTGGGTATGATGTAACATTGGGGAGAATAAACTATATGAAAAAAAACTTCTTGTTGTTGTCGTTCTCTCATGTGTGATCCTTGTTGTTGTTGCTGTTGTTGTTCTCTGTCCGGTCTATATCATGGTGTTATGTTAGAGTGTTAAGGTGTAACGACGGGCGTCGACAGGCGTCACTGCATTTCGAAGAATTAGTGACAATTCCATGGAATATCAGAGCTTCTGAGCTATTTCACCAGGGAGTTGAAGCATTAAGAATGGTGTTGATGGGCGTTGCTACAAGATGACACCTCACACGGTCCATTTGGACCGCGGATGGTCCATCTCTACACCAAATAACATCCTTCACTGCTAAAAAATGCCCACTTTCGCTACTACTCGTACTGATGACGTCACAGATGCTGTAGATATCTCTCAAATTTGGGTCTATACTCCGAGAGCTACAACATGACACCTCCCATGACGCATTCGCAACGCGGATGGTCCATCTCTACACCAACCAGACCCAATCAAATGGAAAAGCCAGCCAATTCCAAGGCAGACGAGCAATCGTTGAAGATTGACGAAAAGGTGTCGGTTCCCGCTCGACTCCCCAAACGAGTTACCAAAACATACCCGCCCATAACTATGGAAATGATAGATGATTTCTTCAGTGTGGGTTATAGCTCAACCAGGGGAGAGCCCGGAGATCTCCGCTACCATCGCCAGCTATGCCTGACCTGCCTTGAAGGTGTATCCTTGGCCGGATGTGATCTTTGCATGCGGAGAGAGGAAATTTTCCAGTGGGCGAAGTGAATTGAACATCCGGGCACTTTTACATCCGGGGACTTTTACATCCGGGTACATTCGGGTTCTTGTACATCCGGGATCTTGTCGCTGACGTGTGCGCCTACATCCGGTAGGCAGTTGAACTGAGTGTGCTAAAAAAGATCACCAGCTAGCGTGCTATAAAAGGGAAGCGGCCTTGCCGTTTCATCAGACACTCTGTCAACCACCAAGATGTTCACTTGCACAACTTGCCAGAAGCAGTTTACTCATCTAGATAATTTACGACGCCACGAGGCCTCCACCCACAACGATGGACTGTATACTTGTATAACCTGCGCGCGGTCATTTAATCGGGAAGATGCTTTACTGCGCCACGAACGTTCAATTCATGGGCCACCCAAGCGTCCATGCGAGGATTGTGGTCAACTCTTCAAACGACGCAGTCAGTTGCTGCGACACCAACGGTTGATTCATGCCCCGGTACAGAGTCATACGCCTGACAACATCGAACATTTTCTGGGCGATTCCACCAAGATGTTCACTTGCACAACTTGTCAGAGGCAGTTTACTCGTCTAGATAATTTACGACGCCACGAGGCCTCCACCCACAACGATGCACGGTATACTTGTATAACCTGCGCAGGGTCATTTAATCGGGAGGATCAGTTACTGCGCCACTAACGTTCAATTCATGGGCCACCCAAGCGTCCATGCGAGGATTGTGGTCAACTCTTCAAACGACGCAGTCAGTTACAACGGCATCAGCGTTTGATTCATGGTCCGTCTCTACGGTTTGAGCGACAACTTCCTACTGAAGAGGAGCCGCGGAAGGTCAGACCCAGTGAAGATAAGCCCGGGGAGACGAACGCCAATGGTGATGCGATGAAGGAGAGCCCGCCTATACCCACAGTTCAGAAGAGCCTGGATATCCAGCCGGACCCTAGCGTTACGGTTTCGAGTCATACGCCTGACAACATCGAACATTTTCTGGGCGATCTCTTACAGGACAACCATCCAGTGAATGACATCGATCGGCGCCATTGGTCCATGACACGGCACTGTTTCCACCCTCATGGCCCTATTCAAGATATTTACAATTTTCCACTGACCAACCGCACCCGTCTACGCAGCTACGTGGAAGCCATCTTCAAAGATCAAACTACGGCCTTCAAATTGAATGTCGCTTTTGGGTACATCTTACGTCACAAAAAGACGGGCCAGTTACGGTATTATTATCCCGGCAATAATATCTATGTGTCTGACCAGCCGTTCACCATCATTAACCGGAGGTCACTAGAGACGATGCTGGAGATACTGGACACCGTGGAACCCTTGAGATGGGCACATCGTCAACGCCCCAACATACAATGGGTGGTAGAGAGGGTAACCAATGTCACGTTTTCCTTACCAAGCTGACCGACCACCGCCATCGGTTGAATGCGTCACCCGCGCACTGATGAATACCATAAGATGCCGCACATACTCTCTATGTCTACATGCTGATCGTTGACTTGAGCTCAGTAAACACTTGTACCTAATGTGACGGTGCGTTAAATAATAAAACATGGTGTTTGATATTTCAATTTGTTTTGCTGTGAACATACTGAACATACCCAGGGCGGCTCCCCAAGCCTGGGTATGATGTAACATTGGGGATAATAAACTATATAAACATTGCTGAACTTGTTGTTATTCACGACAACCGCTATCCGATTGTATAATACAGAATATATAATTAGTCTAGCCCCCACATCTAGCCTTCACATGGATACCTCACTCGACCCAATAGGCCCATGAGGGGCTCGGCTAGACCCCAAAAACGTCTATTTCCAGACTACGGCCAGGCTGCGCATGCGCAGAATGACGATATTTCAACCCCACACCCACGCCATCAGAGGTTCCCTCACATAGGCTTCACATGGATACATCACACGACCCATTCGAACCGTGAATAGCCCATCTCTAACCCAAACACACACCCATATATCCCCCAAAATGCCTGCTTTCTATACTACGGGCCAGTCTGCGCATGCGCAGACTATTGAACCCGGACGAACCATTAGTGTAGTCAAGTGCTCCTCCACGAGAGCTTCAAAACAAGACCTCACTCGACCCCATTGGACCATTAGGGACTCACCTAGACTCCAACATGTCCACCCCGTATGACCCTATACACCCATAGCCATGCAGTATAGGCCTATGGGCCTACCCAGGCCTCGGTGACTTTTTTCAAAAATTTCACCGTTTTGCTCCGGGACACTTCCTATCGTGTTCTAAATGACGAGACGTGAAAAACAAATCCAAACAACCATACCGCAAATGTATAGAAGTAGGTTTCCCAGGGGGACAAACATTGTCCTATACCCCCAGTATGGGACTATATGGGTCTATATGGGCTGTATGGTACTTTTTCAAAAATTTCACCGATTCGCTCCGGGACACTTCCTATCATGTTTGTCTTGACGAGACTAAGAAAACGAGACCCCACAACCTATACCGCAAATGTCTAGAAGTAGGTTTCCCAGGGGGACAAACATTGGTCCTATACCCCCAGTATGGGACTATATGGGGCTATATCGTACTTTTTCAAAAATTTCACCGATTCGCTCCGGGACACTTCCTATCATGTTTGTTTTGACGAGACTAAGAAAACGAGACCCCACAACCTATACCGTAAATGTCGAGAAGTAGGTTTCCCAGGATGGTCCTATACCCCCCATACCCCATATAGACATTTTCACGTAATTTAGAATAAAGTCCGTGTTCCGTATTTTTTCAGGAAAAATTTTACATACACCCACCCTGGAACTAGGGGGAGATAACTCTATTGATAGGCAAGCCCCGTTAAGCCCGGCGACCTATATACCCCCCATACCCCATATAGGTATTTTCCCGGATTTTTCGATAAAGTCCGTGTTCCGTTTTTTTTTCAGGAAAAATTTTACATGCACCCACCCATGACTGGATGCCCCTTCACCTAGGCTTCACATGGATACCTCATACAACTCCATCGGCCCATTAGGGGCTCCCCTAGATCCCAACACGTCTATTTTCATACCCTTGGGCCACCGCGCATGCGCAGAATGCCGATATTTCAACCCCACACCCAGCCCATCTGATGCCCCTTCACGAATGCTTCACTTTGATACCTCATATGACCCAATTGCACCATTAGTGGCTCCCCTAGCTCGAAAACGTCTATTTTCATACCCTTTGACCACAGCGCATGCGCAGAATGCCGATATTTCATCCCTACACCCAGCCCATCAGATGCCCCTTCACGAATGCTTCACTTTGATACCTCATACAACTCCATCGACCCATTAGTGGCTTCCCTAGCTCCAAAACGTCTAGCGGGACCCATACAGGGTCCAGTTTTCGACACTAGGTGACCACATTCCGAAGAAATGGCCAGTTTTCGACACCGGATGTGCCGCCATCTTGAACACACGTGCCGCCATCTTGGATATGTCCCATAATGCACCGGGTCAAAATACTCTGTGACGGATTGAAATACTCGCTTCTGATTGGACGAGAGCTCCGCGTTGCGTCTGCGCATGCGCAGAATGATATTCCTACCGCACACCCAACCCATCAGATGCCCCTTCACGAATGCTTCACTTTGATACCTCACTCAACTCCATCGGCCCATTAGGGACTCCCCTAGCTCTCAACACGTCTATGTTCATACCCTTGGGCCACCGCGCATGCGCAGAATGCCGATATTTCAACCCCACACCCAGCCCATTAGATGCCCCTTCACGAATGCTTCACTTTGATACCTCACTGACCCCATTGGTCCATTAGTGGCTCCCCTAGCTCCAAAACGTCCATTTTCATACCTTGGCCACTCGCATGCGCAGAATGCCGATATTTCAACCCCACACCCAGCCCATCAGATGCCCCTTCACGAATGCTTCACATTGATACCTCACTGACCCCATTGGACCATTAGTAGCTCCCCTAGCTCCAAAACGTCTATTTTCATACCCTTGGGCCACCGCGCATGCGCAGAATGCCGATAGTTCAACCCCACACCCAGCCCATCAGATGCCCCCTCACATAGGCTTCACTTTGATACCTCACTCGACCCCATTGGACCATTAGGGACTCCCCTACATCCCAAAACGGCTATTTCCATACCCTTGGGCCACCGCGCATGCGCAGAATGCCGATATTTCAACCCCACACCCAGCCCATTAGATGCCCCTTCACGAATGGTTCACTTTGATACCTCACTCGACCCAATCGGACCATTTTATCTAGGGACTTTTTCTCCGCGGAAGCTTTTTACCGAGACCGAATCACCGCCAAAACCGCTGCCAGACCGCATCCCCGCGGATGAATACATTCCCTCCAACAATTGGAACTCTCCTGTGTTGGAGGTAGCTTTTGGTGATTCTGCCGGAACTATAGTGCACTTGACCTCTCCTCGTCAAATCCTCCTCAAATGACCTCTACATCCGGGTGAAAGTTTACTCAGTTTATGCTTTCCCTACTACTAGCCGCTGCGTCCGTCCCAGCGCGTGTTCTGATAATGCTCTGAATGTTGTATTGTACAACGCAGATGTCGCATGTTTCCTGCAACTGAGCGTTTCGTGTGCAAAGATATCAACCTCCTTTCAGAGAAAGCAAGAATTTTATGTTACGTGTGTGCACAGTTTACCCATTGCAGTTGATGTCAACTGAAATATCACAGTTCAATTAACAGATTAATGTGTTTACGATTGAATGTACTGTAAACTCCAACATACATTTACTGTGAAACAACGGTAATTTATAACAGTGTACAGCTTTACCTTTGAAAACGAATTTCTCACAACATGACTCACATGTAAAATGTAACAATATATCTCAAATATGCCGGGTATGCATATGTGTACCATAGAATATCATATTTTTTTAGGGGGGGAAATGGCAAAACTTGGGGGAAGTGACTCAAAATTTCGTGGGGGGGAAATGGTTTTTTGGGGGGGAAGTGACTAGGGGGGAAATGGTTTAGGGGGGAAGTGTCCTGCAACCTTCCCTGCAATGGTAACTGGAACACTTATTATTACCTTTACGCACTATTGGACTTTCATTACCTTGAGAAAATGGGCCGCAATGAATAAAAATACCGAAATGGCAGACTAAATGGCCCTTCGTTGGTCATACATGTATATTAATTACAGACGTTAAAATTATGCCTATGGAGTCTCAAAATGACCTGAATTCGAGGGTCAAGAAGATGGGCATTTCCGTCATAATAGACCCCGTGTATACAGGGGATGATGATCACAACATTGATTATGGTATTTTTATTCATCGCAGCCCATAATAAGTGCGCGATGGAGATGTTCGAGTTACCAACAAGGAAATGTATTTGTCGTCGGCATAGCGTTGAGGGAAGGGAGACGCTATGAATCTTAGCTTAGGACTTAACACAAACTCGTGCAGCTCTTGCCAATATCTGCACTACACAGAACTATTAATAAAACCAGTTAATAAAACTATCCAGTCTATTCCCAAATTTGTCGTATCATTTTGTCACAATAGAATTGCATGAATTATGAAAATCTGCTCGCAAAAACTGGTAGAAGACGCAGACGATCCACTTTTGAGCATATTACTGCAGACAGTTTCTTGCTACCATGAAGACCTGGCATATTTTGAAATGAGCCGCCATCACAAATTCACTTCCTTGAGGACTAAACTCTGTATTCCAGTTGTTATTCCTCAAACAGACTCGTCCACAACTTGGAGAAAATCTCCACATTTATCCATACATCTACTGTCGGCTGAAACATGCCAGCTGAAATGTTTTGAAACTTTAAATCCATTATAATTGCCGATCCAGACATCAGTACTTTGAGTACTTTCATTTTACATTTGATTGCACTTCACCGTAATACACTTCACTTCAAGAGAAATATTAATTTTTGAAAGAATTTTTATCATTTTTGACTTGGATATAGACATAGACAGTTTGATGATCAAATGACGGAGTGCAAAGCTTCTCTGGAACCAGCTGAAGCTTCACAGCCTTTAGTAGCCTATCAATGCTTGTAAACTCTATATTTTATTCAATAAGGGTTGATTTTCTGAGAGGGAATTGTTAGCGAATGAGAAATATCTGTGAATTTCAGGTACACTTGTCTTTTATTTCGTCAAAATTTCCGAAAGCATGCCGCACAGTATCAATCTGTATGCGATATTAATGTTATCATTGCAATGGTTCAGATGTGAGCGAGAAGTTCAGTCCAGGATTTTAGTGAAATAAAAGGTAGTGCAGCTTCCATACTTGCAGATTTTTTTATCAGAGCATCATTCTGTCTAAGGAAATAATGCCTGATGTAGCCCAGAACGTTGTTGAGTGGGTGATAACGATGCCTTTCAAACCTTTAAAGAACGGAATAGCAAGGGTTCACCGCTAAAGTCTACTATAGTTGTGAATCCTCAACTGGTCTGAAAAGATATCAAGACAACCTTGAGGATTTATGTGAAAGAAATTTTTAACATCACTTTCAAGCATTTTGGGTCAGCATATTGCCATTATTGGTTCGCATTGTGGTTAGTTGTGTGTGTGTTCTGCTCAATATGTTGGTAAACTATTCCAGGCATTTGGGCAGTCTGTATTTCAGGTATGTTATGTCAAAGTTAGCCAGGTTCCATGTGGCCTATGGTTATAGACCGTAATGCCATGCACACATACTTTACGTTGGTTTTGAGATTTCTACAAGATAACTGAATAATCTAAAACAGTCAGGTTAACGATTACGACCACTTTTAGGATATGGTCATAGACTGTGAGCAAGAAATCACAGTTTAAGACCATACACTAAAAGGAATCTTAATCGTTTGCCCGCTGACTGTTTTAGATGATATTCGTTTATTTTGAAGAAAGCTGCCAAGCATCCAAGTTGCCACATGAACAGGTACAATAAAAGCGTACCTGAGATACAACACATATCATGAATCGTTAGATTCTTGGTATGTGCTTTAGAATAGGTTTACCAGAAGACTATTCTGTGAAATCATGTGACGCAGTCAGTATGTCGGCACCTCTTCCCACTTCCCTTATATGTGTTGTAATCATATAGGGTCAGGCAAGATCGGCGAAAATCAAGACAGGTTTTAGGGCATGTGCTTGGTGTTAATATCTATAACCGTTTGCCACAGGGATCTCGACTATGTCGTTCTTTGCTTACATTCTCCAACTTCCTTTCCATCTTCAACCAAACAGTTGAGAACATCTAGATGGGCATGCATAGTTAGCCATGTCTGTGTCATTAACAAAGAAACAAAGTAGAGTTATGTGTTTCTTTAGCCAAGTACACCTGTAAATAATTCCAGGGGGTTCAAGGTATGTAGATACATACCTTTTTTGTTTTTGGTTTATAACCACCGGGTAATTGCGCATTTAGAAAATGTAGGTGGCCAGTTCCGCAACAAATGGACAAAAAATAGCCAACTAATAAGTTCAAGAAAACAGTCACATCGTACACGTATGAAAATTATGACGTTATACTTACTTTGTGACAGGATGAGGTGATTTATTTGGGAATTTTGTGAGCACTGAATCGTGTAGTTGAAGCAGACGTTTTATTTGAGAAAAGGTGTTAGACTTGACGACGGTCGTAGTTTGGGTAGACGTTGTAATAAACGTATTTCCAGTTTATTTATCGGTTTAACTACAATTGTTTTGGTACTTTTGTTTACAATAATTTCCCATTAATTTGTGTAATTTTGTTTAGTGTAGCAAATTTATACCCATTGGCTAATATCGGGTTAGCTGTTATGGTCAGCTGATTTAAATCTGAATCTACCACAGCTGTATACCATAGACAAGGGAATCTTTGATTGCTTTTTGTCCGAGTTCAGTACCATTAAAGGAAGAGATTTTCGAACAAGCTTTTTCTTGGAGTATTTCCTTTCAAATTGAACAACAGTGTAACGGTTAACCGTTTGTGATTGGACTGCTCGAATCGGAGGGGGGGGTGTGTTACCGCTGGAAGGATGGAAGAGCCAGTTCGGGAGCGCCAGTGGTTGGAAATGCATTCCCCCGTATTTCTCGCTTACCAGAGCGAGATAGGTGTTGCCCTTTATGTGGAACATTCTTTACGAATTATGGATTGGGATGGCATTCCCATTTATGGACTATGAACTGTAATTTCGCTGTGAAGGCGATTTTCCGGGTGTTCGCAACGGCGCCGGGGGGTGAAGAGTGGCCCCGGCTATATAAGCTCGTGCAGACGGAGGGAGTGTGGTCAGACCAGAAAGACAGATGGAGGAAGCACGTCCAGGTACAGCCTGTAACTTCCGATTTTGGCGCAATTTACGGTTGGGCCGTAAATGCAGTTGTTTTGGCCTGGGAGTCTAAAAGCTTGTAAACTCCTGTAGTTAGTGTAACCTGTAAAAACACGCCAATCCAATGAGAATTTGCCAGCTCGCATTTTCGGTGTGGAAACGTGTTTGTGGTTATACTATAGTTTAGGAAACACGACAGCGTTGCGTGTCTAGTATAGTTGTGGGGTATTCTATAATACTGTAATGAGACATGTTTTTGCCCGTAGCACATTCAGGCAACTTGCATGGTCTAACTTCAGTATAAGATAAGGCTTTTAGGTCTATGCCAGTAGGTTGATAATTTTGACACTGTTGCTGTGCTAATCCCGCTGCACTGGGACTAAAGTCGCAATATTTATGTGTCGATCTTGTTGATCGTGAAGCGGTATATGACGATAGTTAGGGAGTCCCTCCACCCCCAGAAATATGCAACTGCACTAAATACAGAGATAAATAAGCCAAACTCCCACTGCCATAATACCACGACGCAGACGGCCGTGCAACGCTATACGGGCGAGAACGAGCCCCGTGATTACAGCCGGGCGGAGCAAGTCAAGGTACAGGCGGGCGAGCTGCTTTCATCAAGAAACGTCGGTAAATCGTGTATTCCGGGGGCCCAGCAAAAAGGTCGCAGACGGCTACACGGACGGCGTCCAGCTGGAGAGAGACAAGTACAGATCACAGATCTTATAGTAAAGAAAGATACAGAACACAGATTCCACAAGAAGGATATGTGTATTTATCACACAATAATGAAAGATGCACAGAACCCAGCCAACACAGTAAAAGTCAAGAAATACAGATCACAGACAGTACAGTAGTATACATAGATTACAGCCCATACAGAAAAGACAAGCCAAGATACAAGGTACAGCACAGACAGACTTCTCCTCCCGAGAAACGCCGATAGACGGTGGAATTGGAGAAATCTGCGACCGGGTCGCGGAAGGTCGCAGAAGGTCGCAGAAATCTGCGACCGGGTCGCAGAGGGTCGCAGAAGCTTGCGACCAGGTCGCAGGGGGTCGCCAACGACAGTTGACATACAGTCATGATGTTTCATCGGTACCAGATGAAATGGTAATGCAATATATACCCAAGTAATTGTCCTGACGGTCACGGAGAGTGAGTGGTGCGTGGTTCTTACCTGAGAGATCGTCGTGAAGTTGTGTAGTCACAGGCGTGTCTATAGACGGGTCGCAGCAGCCGTAAGGGTTGAGACGCCGGGCTATACTTACCTGTGCGGGAAGCAGACTGGTGAGCTGACAAGTTAGGGTCAGGCTCCGACGACTGGGGGTGAAGAACACGCCGGGTTGCCACGTCTCTGGAGAGAGCGTCACCGCCGTGACGTTCCAACACCTGGGGGTCGTCTCTGGAGAGAGCGTTACCGCGTAACGTTCCAACGGGCCGTGACGTTTCAGCGACTTGGTGCCATATCTGGAGAGAGCGTCACTGCCGTGACGTTCCAACGCCTGAGGGTATATATATATTGGGGAGAACGTTGCCGCCGTAACGTTCCAACGGGCCTTGACGTCTCAACGACTGGGTGTCGTATCTGGAGAGAGCGTTATATCCTTAATGTTCCAACGACGGGGTGCCATCCCTGGAGAGAGCGTTACATCCGTAACGTTCCAACGACGGAGGAAGAGAAGGGCCAGCAGCCAGGCCGCCCTTATCCCCAGAAGAGAAGGGCCAGCAGCCAGGCCGCCCTTATCGCGCATAGACATAAAGCACTATATTAACTATAAAGCTATATGCATACACCCCCATATATATTATTGATATATATAACATCAAGCTTAACTGCACATACTCTCTTCTATTGTCCACATATACATCAAGGGTACGTATCCGTTAACCTTATATGCACACACCAAGTGTACGTATCCGTTAACCTTATATGCACACACCAAGTGTACGTATCCGTTAACCTTATATGCACACACCAAGTGTACGTATCCGTTAACTTTATATGCACACACCCTCTCATATCACGTGTATATATACGTCAAGTTTATTTGCATACACTCTCCTAGTGTCTGTACATATATGTAAATATCATAACGTTACATCTCCTTAGACATTCTGTCTAAGCCACGCGGTTCTACGCTATTATTTGTAACCGCGTATACTATTTGTGTAGAATATACCATATAGACCTTTACATCCGCGTCAGTCATCCTTGTAGGGTTGTGATGATCTCTTCGAGCCCCGGATCTCCACTAGTGAAGGGGTTAACGACGGTGACGGCCAGAATGCCAGTGGGCAATCCCGGTTATTGATTCGTTTTCTCGTAAATACCACGACTGGTCCTGCTCGTACACGTTACAACAACAACAGCACTTTCGTTTTTTGTTTCATTTGAGTTTTGGGCATCCATACGTTTTCCGGAACTAAATTGGCTCTAGATGCAGCCCTGATCCTACTTGACTAAAAAAAAACAGCCTGAGGGGTCCACACACCTTTTAGATGTTTGCCTGCAATTCATGTTCAAGATTGTATTTAAGAACAATTGTTCAGTTGTTATTCGTTGTTTTTTTTTGTACAGCATTTTCGAGTGATCATTAGAAATGGATTTTACCTGTCAACTTAAACCTTTAAAATATATTTTTATGTGTGTGTTTGCACTTGTACAGGGAAGAACAGGCCTGCTGACCCTATGCTGGTACAGCAAATTGACAACGATGGCATCAGAGACTACATGTTCATTTCTTTGAGTTTCATTATACATGCAAGGAAAGTTGTAGGCCTATATGGCTAGCTATATGTAGATACAGCACTACTGTAGTAAGATCAGTGATGCCATTTGGCATTCTGGCTTGGACTTAAAAAATCTGAATCTATATGCCCTTCTAACCACTTGAACATTGATCTGTAGGGGGCCTGGGTAACGATATTCACTGAAAAATCAGTTTCCTTTTTTTCCCTTTCCTTAAATTTCCCTTTTTCTCGAAATTGCTGTAGATAACTTCAGATCCCATCAAACTCTTCACAGGTTCAGCTTTTCATTACACACTAGTTCTCTACAGAAAATTCAAAAGCGATTTTAAGGACCCGTGTGCGCCCATGTAGATATTTGAAATCCAAGCCAGAAGGGCATTTTTGATCTTACAGCACTAATGTAGCGCTGTATATACCTATATATGTCCGGCTTGGTGGTCAAATGTGTTGCTAAGGATGTCCGCTGGTGGTAAATCAAAAGTTATTAACTTTTTGAATAATGTGTGTTGTTGCATACATATTTGTGTGATATGAGGAAAAACAAAGAGAAAAAATATAGGTTGGGCATTTTTTAGCTGTAGGCAACGTTAAGTGGACTGACCCATGCTCAATTGGATAACCCAGAAAACAGGAAACCCCAGTTTTGAAGCATATTCATGAAAAATTCATATAAATAGTATTTAAATTTTTCTTATATTCTAACTGTTTGCAGATAATCACAATGTCTGTCAAAATTTATCAAATTGGATGGATGTTGGTGTGCAAAATTCTCAGCCAGAAGGCTTTCAAAGGAAATCCCGTTCTCTTCCCCTAGGAAAGGGAGATATCCCAATAGCAAAAACAGGCAAAATGGCTGCCAAAGCCAAAAACCACCAGAGGTCATCCTTAAACCAAATGTGAGCTTATACACTAATAAAGAAGTGTATCACGATTAAGTTGCTATTTGTAATCTTTCGCAGGCGCGAAGCCCGGCTAGGGGGGTCCGGGGGCATGCTCCCCCGGATTTTTTTTGAAAATTTAGATGCCACATGGCGCGTTCTGGCGCAGTTTGACAGCATATTTTCGACATCGCCAACTGCATTTTTTCGACTGATAAATTCAGTATATGACTATAATCGACTCGTTGTGTGAATGATAATCTTGTCGACTGGGAGATGGTTAATATTCAACCATGGGAAACCCCCTTTGATCAAGATTATTATCATTAACTCCTCACTCCGGTGTGGTGGCTAAGAGTGTCTGGGGATAAGTGTCCCGTTTCCTATCTTTTTATTGAGTGAAGAGTGTCCTACCTCTGGAGATATCTGGAGAAGAGTGTCCTTGCTGTGTTAGAAGATAGGAGCCGGACACCCTTAATATGGGATATCCTTAGCCTCCACACCGGCCTGCCGATATATTTGTGCCACTTCAGTTCACACTTGTTACGATCTGGTAATGAGATGGATAAATCACGCCAACAATTCCTCCGATGGAGCCATCCTATTACATGTATCAAGAAACTGGCGCATGATTATTACTGTATATTTCGCCGCTATCTGTCATAAAGAAAATATGTCAACCAGCTAAGACTTGATCACGTTAAGAATAACAATGTATACAGCGGCGGCGGAAGCTCCCAAAAAGTGGGGGGACTTGACTATCATAGCACTTTAGGCGAGGGTCCTAGATGGCTGTCGACACATTCTGGCCGATTTCCGGCATATACAAAACGACATATCATCACTATATAATCAACTGCATTTTGAGATTGTTTTTGTGATTTTTTTCTCGTCATTTAGATGAAAAATTGAGTTGATAACTTTTGAATGTAAAAAAAGTATTTTTCCTTTCCAAAATTCGAACTATAGGCAGTGATCTCGAAGAAAGTAACATTTCAGCAGAGGGTTGGAGAGCGCTGACGCGTTTGAAGAGAAATATGTGAACACAAAAAATGAAATAATATGAACGCAATTTTGATTTCTAAATTTGATAAGCAGATAATCGCCCAATAAAGCGAATGCAATTTCTATGTAAATTAACATCTAAAACAGTTATTGGTCATTGTGAACGGAACAGAAGAATGAGCGAATTAGAGAATTTAACCCTAACAGCAACGTGCCCCTCCAGTGCAAAGTCGCCGATCCGTGAAAACCTGGCCTACAGGGCGGCGCGAAGCGCCGCGGGGGAAAAAACCGGCCTGTATATCTGGTCACATTAGGACCAAAATCATGAAAAAGTCACCCAGCTTTTGTTGAAACTGGGGGGGCTGAGCCACCACCCTCTCCAACTGAATGTGTAGCAATGCCAGGGAGGTCAATCGCTCCTGGCACATGGATGCCCGCATGTAGGTCCTTCCGTGCACTCTGAAATTTTTTTTTTCCCCCGGCAGCGGAACTCGGTCTGCTCTGCGGGGGGTGCGCAACCCCCCAGCCTACGGGCCTGACTATGGTACATGTACGTTTGCATCTGTTTTTTTGCAACTGTGGTTTAAAGAAAAGTAAACAATATGCGGGTTTATATAAAAAGAGGTCTCAATAAAATTGTTTATTCCGAGTACTGTGTTTATTATTTGGTAGCCATACCATTCCATCCACTTCTCCAGACTAGTATACCCATGTGTGGAATGAGTAATGAATACAATTTTCATCAAATCCTTACAATTGCAGTCGTTTTCCAAGTATTCAATATTGAGAGTAGTAAAGAATCATTCGGGGAGGATAAACGGTTGCAATTGTGAGGATTTGAGGAAAATTTCATTCATGACTCATTCCACACACGGGCTACCCAATTATTTGATGAAATGATTTTAAGATAAAATCATCTATGCGCTCTCATTTGTTTGAGTGCTTCAGCTGAATATAGGTCAAATTAAGAATACCAGTTAGAGTACGGTACTGGGAAATGAACTGATTGAGAAATGCCATCAAAATTGATTTATTAACATATCCATTAGGGACCTTGTCCACTGAACCAAGAGGTATTCTCGATGACTCTTGAGAGCAGGTCAATTTTAAATTGAGAAAACAACTGAGAGAGCCAATACGTCTTCCCGGATTGGATGTTGGGATGGAGCGAACACTCTAAGAGGGCGAAACAGAGATAAAGATAGTGTGATAAAAACCGAGACCATTTCTCAATTTAGGAGAAAACCGATCATAAATATCAGAATCAGATGTAAACAGCTCATCAGTGAGGTCCCCAGTTGTATAGCTGAGACTGGTGGTATAAAGTTGTCTACAGTCCATTGGTGAAGTCCTCTGTTGTATAGTAGACAGTTCCCAGCCAAGAAAAAACTAACATTTTTTCCGGTCAAAGTTTCCTCAGTGGTTCCGTCATCCTTGACTTATGCCCTTTCAATTTAGCTGAGGGGCCACCCTGGATTTGGCCTCAAATCCAATATGGCGGCCAAAATCCAAAATGGCCGCCAATATCCATAGAAGCTCACAATTTTCTGCTCGAAAATCAATTTTCTAACCACAAACTAGGTTTTTTTCTAGTCTTACGTAGGGTATGAATAATTAGTTAAATTTGGAATGATTTGTAATTGGTCTGAAAATTCAAAATGGCCGCCAAAATCCAAAATGGCGGTCAAAGTCTATTGAATCACACATTTCCCTGCCCTAATATGTCAAGATGGGCCATCCTTGGTCCGAATGCGTCCGGTGGGATGTCATCTTGTAGATTGAGGGATATCCATGTCATCTTTGACGTCATCAGTATGAGTAGTAGCGAAAGCGGGCATTTTGGGAGTGCGTGGGGGTGTGTTTGGGGTAAAGATGGACCATTCTTGGTCCGAATGTGTCGTGTGGGGTGTCAAGTTGTAGCTCTCGGAGTGTAGACTACGACTTGAGGTTTTTCCATGTCATCTGTGACGTCATCGGTGACGTCATCAGTACGAGTAGCAGCGAAAGTGGGCATTTCGGAGGTGCAATGGAGTGCGTTTGGAGTAGATGACGGCCTTTTTTCCATCCAGTTGCCTGTGAGTGTGAGTGTATGCGCGCGTGTGTGTGAGTGAGTGAGTGTGAGTGAGTGAGTGAGGCGTGCACTACGCCCTTGAGGCGTCCCCAACGCCCGTCTTAACGCATGGACGCACTAACGACGGTGAATGGGTGAGTGAGTGAGTGAGTGAGATTAGAATGGTCAAACGGACCGTATGGGGTATAGGTGTGAAGCTCTCGTGGGTCAAGATTCAAGATTCAAGATTTTATTGTACGAACACCAGATATGGCAGAGTACAAGAGTAAATAAAATCAGTAGAACAGTAAAATACTGAAATGCAAAACAGAAGCACATGTAATCTATATACATGAACGCGTATATCTGAACGTGAATATAGTTTTGGTAAAGAACAGTCACTAGCTATCATTTCTGTACCATTTCAGGAGTGTTGAACACACTGTATTAATTATTGTTGGACTATCACGGCATGACATTATGAAAATAAATTTATCAGCAGTTGTTAATTTCATGAAAGCCGGATATTCTCTTACCACATACTGAAATAGTACATATCGACTATCTGCAAATTTTTTGCAGGACATTACAAAATGCATTTCATCTTCAACAATATTACATTTATTACATAGCCGTTGTTCGACAGGAGTAATAGGTCTAGTATGCCTTCCGGTCTCAATTGCTAGTCTGTGGTCGCTGAGACGTAATTTTGAGAAGAACTGTCGAGCTGGAGATTGTCTACACAATGATAGGTAGGGTTCAAACTCAATATTTGATTTGAACAATCTGTAAGTTCTCAACTTACTCCTGGATCCATTTGATTGCGTATGGTCACGAAGCGATAGATCAAAACATGAATTCACATATGTATCTAATGATGTTTTAAGTGAGGAATAATGCATGTTATCTATGTCGGTTAGACTGGTTTGTTTTCAATGGAAGTCGTGCCAATCTGCGCATGCGCAGTTGGGGTGTAGTAAGTAAAGTGGTCATTTTGGTAGGTGCGTGGGGGTCTGTTGAGTGATGAAGGACCATTGTTGGTCCGAATGCCTCGTGTGAGGTGTCAAAGTGAAGCTTTCGTGGTGTAGACCATGACTTGAGGGGTGTCCCTGTCATCTGTGACGTCATTCTTGACGTCATCAGTAGGAGTAGTAGCCAAAGTGGGAATTTTAAGGGTGTGAAGTAAGGCGTTTGGGGTAGAGAGGGACCATGCTTGGTCCAAATGGCCCGGTTGGGGTGTCCTAGTGAAGCTTTCGTGGGGTAGATTCAGACTGGCATGTTCTTTTATTGAAAGTCGCGCCAACCTGAACATGTGCAGTTGTGATGTAGTAAGTAAAGTGGTCATTCTGGAGGTGCGTGGGGATGTGTTTGAGCGATTGAGGGACCATTCTTCGTCCGAATGCGTCGTGTGAGGTGTCAAAGCAAAGCTTTCATGGTGTGGGCCACGACTTGAGGGATATGCGGATCATCTGTGACGTCATTGCTGACGTCCTCAGTAGGATTTGTAGCCAAAGTGGATATTTTTGGGGTGTGAAGGAAGGTGTTTGAGGTAGAAGTCCGTGGTCCGAATTCGTCGTGTGAGGTGTCATCTTGTAGCAACCCCCACCAACGACAAACTCAATGCTTCAACGCCCTGGTGAATTAGCCCTGAAGCCCTGCACACCTATACATAGCCCTACGAGAGTAGTCGGTGATAAGTACTATTCTGAAAGTAGAGCAACAACAACAACAACATCAAATATTACAGGTCAATCCTTTTCTTATCCCCTCCATCATAGCACATCCACGCTAAGGAAACCGCTATGGGTGTGTTCATAATTCACTTATGATATTGTCCGTCTATTCAGAAGTTCATTGTTTTGATCTCAGAATGATGAGGGACACGAGTTAATCCTATATGTACGGACACCACCACACACCACTATTACCACCACCACATACCAGTTCTACCACCACCACGCACTAGCACACACCACCACCACCACCACAGGGCGTTGACGCCCGTCAAAGCCCGGTGGTGGTGGTAGCTCCCAAGTGGCAGAGCTCTTGGATCGGAGCTCTTGGAGCTCAAAGCTTGTGGAGCTCAGAGCTCGGCAGTGACATCATCGCACACATGTGCGCGTACCTGTTGTGCACCCTGTACCCTATAGCCATTAGGGTATAGGGTACACCAGGGTGCGGGTGCGGTGCGGTGTGTGGTGGCGTCTGTACATATAGGGATTAACTCGTGTCTCTCATCATTCTGAGATCAGAACAATGAACTTCTGAATACACGGACAATAGCATAACTGAATTGCAAACACACCCATAGTGGTTCCGTTAACGTGGATGTGCTGTGATGGAGAGGATAATAAAAGGATTGAACTGTAATTGTTGATGTTGCTATTGTTGTTGTTGCTCTACTTTTGGACTAACCAATCAGAAAAGTACTTATCACGGATTACACCCGTAGATCTATGTATAGGTGTGCAGGGCTTCAGGGCTAATTCACCAGGGCGTTGAAGCATTGACCTTATCGTTGGTGGGTGTTGCTACAAGATGACACCTCACACGACGCATTCGGACCACGGACTTCTACCCTAAACAACTGCGCATGTCCAGGTTGGTGCGACTTTCAATAAAAAAATATGCCAGTCTGACTCTACCCCACGAAAGCTTCACTAGGACACCCCCACCGGGCCATTTGGATCAAGCATGGTCCTTCTCTACCCCAAACACCTTACTTCACACCCACAAAATTACCACTTTGGCTACTACTCCTACTGATGACGTCAAGAATGACGTCACAGATGACAGGGACACCCCTCAAGTCATGATCTACACCACGAAAGCTTCACTTTGCCACCTCACAGGGGGCATTCGGACCAAGAATGGTCCCTCATCACTCAACAGACCCCCACGCACCTCCCAAAATGACCACTTTACTTATTACACCCCAACTGCACATGCGCAGATTGGCACGACTTCCAATGAAAACAAACCAGTCTGACCCACGAGAGCTTCACACTGATACCCCACACGGTCCGTTTGACCATTCTAATCCCACTCACTCACTCATTCACCGTCGTTAGTGCGTCCATGCGTTAAGACGGGCGTTGGGGACGCCTCAAGGGCGTTGTGCACGCCTCACTCACTCACTCACTCACTCACTTACTCACTCACTCACACTCACTCACTCACTCACTCACACACACGCGCGCATACACTCACACTCACAGGCAACTGGATGGAAAAAAGGCCGTCATCTACTCCAAACGCACTCCATTGCACCTCCGAAATGCCCACTTTCGCTGCTACTCGTACTGATGACGTCATCGATGACGTCACAGATGACATGGAAAAACCTCAAGTCGTGGTCTACACTCCGAGAGCTACAACTTGACACCCCACACGACACATTCGGACCAAGAATGGTCCATCTTTACCCCAAACACAGCCCCACGCACTCTCAAAATGCCCGCTTTCGCTACTACTCATACTGATGAGGTCACAGATGACATGGGTATCCCTCAATCTACAAGATGACATCCCACCGGACGCATTCGGACCAAGGATGGCCCATCTTGACATATTAGGGCAGGGAAATGTGTGATTCAATAGACTTTGACCACCATTTTGGATTTTGGCGGCCATTTTGAATTTTCAGACCAATTACAAATCATTCCTAATTTAACTAATTATTCATACCCTACGTAAGACTAGAAAAAAAACCTAGTTTGTGGTTAGAAAATTGATTTTCGAGCAGAAAATTGTGAGCTTTTATGGGTATTGGCGGCCATTTTGGATTTTGGCCGCCATATTGGATTTGAGGCCAAATCCAGGGTGGCCCCTCAGCTAAACTGAAAGGGCATAAGTCAAGGATGACGGAACCACTGAGAAAACTTTGACCGGAAAAAATGTTAGTTTTTTCTTGGCTGGGACCTGTCTATAGGTAAGGAAGGTGATATAGGTGTACACAGTCCATCAATGAAGTCATCAGTTGTATATGTAAGAAAGGTGCAGTAGAGATGTATAGTTTATCGCTGAAGATATCAGAATCAGACGTATACAGCTCATCAGTGAGGTCCCCAGTTGTATAGATGAGACTGGTGGTATAGAGTTGTCTGCAGTCCATTGGTGAAGTCCTCTGTTGTATAGGTAAGGAGGGTGATATAGAGGTGTACACAGTCCAGCAGTGAAGTTATCAGTTGTATAGGTAAGGAAGGTGATATGGAGGTGTGTACAGTCCATCAGTTTAGAGGGCGAAACAGAGAGATAAGATAAGATAAGAGCTTTATTTAGAGTCGGTTTTAAGAACAATAAAACATTAGCGCACGAAGGAGCTATTATCACCGACATAAATAACACTAAAAGTCAACAGTGTACAACATAAAACTACACAAACCTATTTACAAACAATCTGATACCTACATAAATAACCCTAAAAGTCAACAGTGAACAGCATAAGACTATCACATACGTAAAAGATACACAGAGTAACTTTCAGATAAAACGTTAAACCCTATTCACTCACCTAAAACATCTGAAAAATTCAGAAATTAAAATTTGTTATCATGCGTTTAAATTCATTTAGACTAGGAACAGTTTTCATGTGGTTCGGTAGTTGATTCCAAAGAATAGCTCCTTGGTAACGTATGGAGTTGATGCCATGTGTTGTAGTGTTCACTTTTGGTACCTCCAAATTATTTACTGCACGTAAGTTGTAATTGATATTTTTAACGGTAAATAAGCTCTGAATATATGAGGGACTTAAGCCGTTCAAAGACTTATATACTTCAGTGACTAACTGCCTTTGGCGATGTAATAGGAGAGTACAAAGACCAGATTTGGTCAACAATTCTTCATATGTGGATGTATGGTCATTATAAACATAACGTAAGCCTCTCTCCTGTAGTTTTTCTAGCTTAGTTACATCAGACTTTTTACAGTTGAACCATACTAAAGAGCAATAAAGAAAATGGGATCTTACAAACGTTTTCAGGATTGTTAGTTTCACCTTGATATTTAACATCCATGAGATTCTATTCAGGGCATTTAATTGTCTCGCCGCCTTTTTACAGATTTCGGCCACATGGGTAGAGAAAGAAAGCTGATGATCAAGTACGACACCCAAAAGTAAAACACTTGCTTCGTTAGTTAAAGAGACATCATCAATAATACTTAATTCCACCTGATTTATTGCGTTGGACCTTAGTCGATTTGCAAGGAAAAACTGAAATTTGGAAGGATTTGCAGCCATTTCATTGGTTTCAAACCATTTAATACATTCCCTGTCTTCCTTTTCCAAACATTCCTTTACCTTATCCGTGGAACTGCCAGTGGCACTCAAAGTGTTGTCATCGGCGTAATTTATTAACATGGTTTTAATGGTATACAGCAGATCGTTGATAAAAATATTAAATATTACCGGTCCTAATACAGAGCCTTGAGGTACCCCCTTATTACTATGGGGAGAAAAACCCATAGTGTGATAAAAACCGAAATCATTTCTCAATTTAGGAGAAAACAGATCATAAATATCACAATCAGATGTATACAGCTCCTCAGTGAGGTCCCCAGTTGTAAAGATGACAGTGGTGGTATAGAATGAGTTTATTATACAATGTTGAATCCAATATGGAGTTATATATTTAGAAGAATTATTTCGCGAAATAGTCAGGAAAATATGTAGGCCTACAACACTACAGTCTTTTTCAAAAGCCCTTTCCGTTGAAATTTAGTGTGAGATTAAATGTCCCACCGGTTATATTAGCTGATTGAAATATTGGAGCAGTGAATCCCAAAGAATTTTGGGCGGTTAGATTGAAGTCATTTGACTGAAGTGTTGGATAAAGGGGCCGATTCGGTGGCAACTGGCTGACATTCGAAGTTCTCGATGGATTTGAGGACAGTCTCCACATCAAAGTCGTCTGAAAAGGCATTATCATCTGCGGTGGAGGAGGTTGACGGTTGAACGCTCTCAGTTTTCACCAGAATATCAGACATTTGTCGTTGCTTCTTTTCGGTGATGGTACTATAATGATTCAGACTCTGTTTATTCTTATGGCCCGTTAGCTGGATTATGTCGACAGTGTCAATCTCAGCTTCCCGCAGTCGCTCAGCCGTCGTTTTCCGCCTGGGCAATCCTCCCCCACTGGCCATCTTCTTCATTATTTCTGAGAGACTGTGTACTCCTAGTGGCTGATTCTTGTACCACATGCCGTTCTTGCTTGTTTGATAAAATTTGTTGGTCTGTATTTAAAACGGTGAATCTGGTTGAACCATTTTCAAAGGCCTTAAAAGCAATGTAAAATAAAGATAAATAATACTTTCCAACTGTTATCACATAACAAATTTAAAGGGATAATATTTATTATCGTGCAAAAGAACATAACTTAATAGTGGACGTGTTCCGTTTAATCTGTTTAAACACTAAGCTCAAAATGATATTAATAATAGTACTCGGAAAAAACGTGTACAAAACTGCACAGGAACAAACAATTATGTACCTGTGGTACACAAGATGTGTAGGTTTTTTCCAAAATCTTGTACCATTGGTACACAACTTTTTGTTTTCATGCAACTTTGTTACAGTTTTATGTACCTGTGGTACACAGCTGTTATATTAGTAGGCCGGCCAAGGACACGAAATGTAACTTTTGATGGCATTGTTTGTTACAAATGGGTACCCATGCTAAATTAGTTCTTTGTGTGCTAGGGTTCGAGGTGGGAGGGGATACCACCCGGATTTTGGACGTTAAAGGTCATTTCGGGGTCATTTTTGGGGCTAAATAAGGTCAAAATCGGTAAAAGTCGTCCCTAACTTAATTTCCATTGTGATGTTTGTTACCAATGGCTATCCACGCTAAATTGGTTTTATGTACTGTATGGTTTTAACACAGGTATGGCTAGCTCGTTAATTATTGGAATTGAGGTCATTTTATGGGTCAAATGAGGTCAAAAATGCTGTTTTATTTCATATACTTTGTGCTGTTTGTTATTTACTTTTGTATGCAGTTTGGTTCAAGGTAGGGTGGATACTAAGACAACTTTGGCAAGTTGAGGTCATTATCAGGTCATTTCGAGGTCAAATAACATCCAAAGATGGCCAAAAGATAGGCCTTAAAACAATTTAAAACATTTGTGTGTGAAATTTCTCGTAAAGAAATGAGTATCAAATCTGAAGTAGTTCTGCGGGGTGAATTTTTATATATTAGTGTAGGGTAATTCAGTATTTTTTATTTGTGAATTTGGTAACATCCATTTTCTTATAGACTGGACCTTCCCGATCAATATATTTGTTGGTCCGAAGGTTTCTTTCTCCAGTATGAAGTAGTTTGACCTTTCTGGCCTGGATGAGGTTTCGGAAATTTAGTGCCGTTTTGAACATTCACGGTATCACCAGAATGATTAAAAATCGACAGCAAAGACTTTCCGTACTTTTGGAATATTATATTTGGCTAATTTTGAGCCTATTTATGTAATTCTAGTGATTAACCATCATGCGTTAATTCAAAATGGCGCTCATGTGGGTTCATCCATAAATCGCTCTTTTTCAGGTTATTCATATAATAGTCATTATTCTTAGTCCATTTTGCAAATTAGTTAACACAAAGGAATCTCCCATCAAGCCTAGTATCTATCGCCTATTTTGAATCTGTTTGCTTAATTCTCAGCTTAAAATATGACGTTTTAAGTCAAAATGGCGGACAGTTGGGGTAATCTGAAAATCACATTTTTCATGTTGCTCGTGTAGTTCAAGGCATTATTCTTACCTCACTGCGCACATTTATCAAAACCGAGGGATCCCTATGCATAGCCTAACATTTTATTCCCGTTTTGCATCTATTTACATTTGCCAAAATCAAGATTTGATTGTCAAGCTCAAAATGGCGACCATATTGGGTCATCTGAAAATCACACTTTTTCCTGTTGCTCGTAATTCAAAGCATTATTCTTACCTCAATGTCCAAATGTATCAAAACTGAGGGATTTCCATGCATAGCCTAACTTCCTATGTCCATTTCGAATCTATTTACATATGTCTAATATCAAGATTTCTTGGTCAAATTCAAAATGGCGGCCATATGGGGCCATCTAAAAATAACACTTTTGGCCGTAGCTCGTATAGTCCAAGGCATTATTCTTACCCCACTGCACAAATTTATCAAAACCGAGGGATCCCTATGCATAGCCTAACATTTTATTCCCATTTTGCATCTATTTACATATGCCAAAAATCAAGATTTGATGGTCAAGCTCAAAATGGCGACCATATTGGGTCATCTGAAAATCACACTTTTTCCTGTTGCTCGTGTAATTCAAAGCATTATTCTTACCTCACTGAGCAAATGTATCAAACCTGTGGGATCTGCAAGCATAGCCGAAAACCTATCCTCTTTTTGAATCCACTAACGTATCCCTAAGATCAAGATTTGATGATCAAATTCAAAATGGTGGCCATATGGGGTCATCTGAAAATCATAGTTTTTCATGTTGCTCGTTTACGTCAAGGCACTATTCTTCGCTAATTGTGCAAATTTATCCCCGAGATCAAAAGACGATGTTTAAATTCAATATGGCATCTGTGTGGGGTTATCTGAATCTCCTGCTTTCCCATGTTGCTCGTGTATATCAAGGCGTTGTTCTTAGTTGATTGTGCAAATTTATCAAACCGAAGGGTCCCACATCATAGCCAGATACCTTTTGCCCATTTTGAATCTATTTGCTTAGTCGTCAGATTAAAAATGATAGTTAAATTCAAAATAGCCACCATAAGGAGTCATCCGGAAATTCTTTTTTTTTTCATATTACTGTTAGAATATTTTTATTCTAGGTACAAACTTGTTTAAATTGAACAGAATAACGCCATAGCTTATTATACATTATTATTATTATTATTACATTATGCCTATTTTTATTCTGTTGGTATAATCTTCAGTTGAGAATACGATTATTAAATTCAAAATGGTGACCATGTGGGTTCATCTGAGACTCATATTCTCATTTTGCTCTTATAATTCAAGGTATTGTGATTACATGGAGCTGAAAGTAGGATTTCTCAAAGCCAAGCCCCTTCATAAAACAGATCGATCTGACTATTTATGAGCCTAGTTTAGCTCTACTCGTACAATCATCAGCTAGAAAAAAATCATCGACAGACAATATAATGGTTATATAATGATTATTATGCCTACGTTAAACCCTACACTACATAAAACTAATTCCGTCTGTCTACCCATTCGTAACAATTAGTATTGTAGATGTTAATTTATAACCGATTTGTACCCATTTTTGACCTCATTTACCAAAACGTAACCCTAAAATGAACTTAATTTGAATAACTAACGTGTTATCTATGACTAATTTAAAAACTTACACTACATACTAGTGATTCAATTTGGATACTCATTCGTAACAATTAGTACTGTGAATATTAATTTATAACCGATTTTCACCAATTTTTGACTTCATTTGACCTAAATATGACCCTATAATGACCTTAATTCTATTAATTAACGTGTTATCGATGACTACGTCCAACCCTACACTACATTCAACTGCCCAATCGTAACAATTAGTACTGTTCATATAACCGATTTTCACAAATTTTTTCACTTTATTTGACCCAAAAGTGATCCTAAAATGACATTAATTCTTATAATAAACGTGTTATCTATAACTACCTAACACTCTACACTACTTACAACTAATTCATTGTAACAAACTCATTGGTAAAAAACAATGCGGTGGATGTTAATTTATAACCGATTTTTACCCATTTTTGACCTTATTTGACCCAAAGAGTGACCCAAAAATGACCTTAATTGGCCAAAATCAGGGTGGTATCCCCTCCTACCTTGATCCCTACCACTCAAAGAACTAATTTAGCATGGGTACCCATTTGTAACAAAAAATGCCATCGAAAGTTTTTAAAAGCGTTTTTGAGGTCTTTGGCCGGCCGAATATATAGAGTATTAGTCAGGTGGCTTAGGGTCATTTTTCAAAATTACCGTTACAGGCCGGATAAAAGCGCCATATTTTGCATGATGCTTCCTTAGGGGCTACTGATAATTTTCAGCCTAGGAGCCCTCTTGACTTTCCTATAGGATTCACGTAAAATACAAAAATCCAAGATGGCCGCCACAGATGATAAAATATCGATTTTCTTGCTTTCTGTGTCTTAGGAAGGCCAAATTGCTATCAAATTATGGCTTACTGAGGTGTTTGAATCCGATTTGTTACAAATATACACATTACCTATAGCTAATTATTACCAGCAACTGAACCCTACTCAGAATCGGGGTATTTTGAGTCTATTAATTGCATTCTTGGGAAGATGGGGAGAGGGGTGTTCGCTACCTATCTATTTTCGTTACTTCCCGGGCTAGAGGAATGAAACTTTCTATACTATATACTTTGGCCAACGTCTACCATAAAATGCTTTAAAGAAAATCAAGATGACCATCATGATGACATCACGGTGACGTCATCTGGTCAGAAGACATTTTTCCGCCGGTGTTTTTTCATCAATTTTCTCTTAAAATACAAGTGCGATGGAGAATGATTATTTAGGCTAAATAAATTAGTTTTATGCACTTGTGGGCAAGAGATGTAATAAATAATGGACGAAACCAATGGCAAATGCTACTTTCTGAGGGCACCTCATTGCAACCATTTTGAATTTAGCCATGATCTTTACACTCAGATGTAGACGATCGACCAAGGACGCCAAATGTAATTTTTGATGGCATTGTTTGTTAAAATGGGTATCCATGCTAAACTAGTTCTTTGTGCGGTAGGGTTCAAGGTGGAAGGCAATAATATACTTTGGAATATTATATTGAGCTAATTTTTAGCCCATTTCCATAATTCTAGTGATTAACCATCATGCGTTAATTCAAAATGGCGATCATGTGGGGTTACCCGTCAGTCACGCCTCTACAGTTTGTTCATATAATATGCATTATTCTCTGATCATTGTGAAAATTTGTTAACATCAGTGGATCTCACATCAAAGTCCAACTCCTTACAACTATTTAGAATCTGTTTGCATAATTTTCAGCTCAAAATATGATGGTTTAATTCAAAATAGCGAACCTGGGGTATTCTGAAAATCACACTTTTTCATGTTGCTCGAGTAGTTCAAAGCATTATTCTTAGCTCACTGGGCAAATTTATCACAACCGAGAGTTCTCTATGCATAGCCTGAAATCTTCTGTCCGTTTTGAATCTATTTTCATATCCATATGATCCATATTTGATGGTGAAATTCAAAATGGCGGTCATATGGGGTCATCTGAAAATCAAACGTTTCATGTTGCTCGTATACAGGTAGTTCAAGCCATTATTCCTAGCTCATTGTCCAAATTATCGAAACCTAGAGATCTCTGACCATTGTGGAGTAGCTTGCACCCATTTCGAATCCATTTACATATATCTAAGATTAAGAATTGATGGTCAAATTCAAAATGGTGGCCATATAGGGTCATCTGAAATCACTCGTGTTCATGTTGCGCGTATAGTTCATTGCAATATTCTTAGCTAATTTTTCAAATGTATCAGAACCGAGAGATCTCGGAACATGGCCTGACATCTTACGCCCATATTAAATCTATTTACATATGTCTGAGATTTTATGGTGAAATTCAAAATGGCGGCCATATGGGGCCATTTGAAATCAAACTTTTTCATGTTGCTCATATTGAGAGAGGCATTATTCTTGATCTCACATCATAGCCAAATACCTTGTGTCCATTTTTAATCTAATTGCTTGTCTTCAGATTGAAAATGATGGTTAAATTCAAAATGGCGACTACAAGGAGCCATCCGGAAATGCCTGATTTTTTTCATGTTACTCGTATAATGCATGGTATTATTTCCAGACAAGGTACAAACTTGTTTAAATTGAGCAGAATAACACCATAGCTTATCACATTTTATTCTGTTGGCATAATCTTCAGCTGAGAATACAATTGTTAACTTCAAAATGGTGACCACGTGGGTTCATATGGGATTCATATTTTCATTTTGCTTGTATAATTCAAGGTATTGTGTTTACATGGAGTTGAAAGTAACAATTTCTCAAAGCCAAGTCTATTCACAATACAGATCGATCTGTCTATTTATGGACCTAGTTTGGCTCTATTCTTATAATCATCCGCTAGAAAAATAATTCAGGAATTCAAGATTGCAGACATAGGGTCATCCGAAACTCTTGCTCAATTTAGTCAATGTTACTCGTCAAATTCAAAGCGATTATTTTTAGAAGTATACATGTATGTCGGGGACCCGCCCTCTAGTACTTTCCTATTATACTGACTCGCGACCAATTGGATAAAGTGCCAGCCTTTGGTGTCCGCATTGCTGGTTCTACTCCCACCAGGGTCATGGGGATTCCCCTTCTCCCTGGGATGTAGGTTGACTATCTGAGATCAAGCTCTTCGTATCAGTAGATAGACTCTCAGCAGTCTCTGTTTCGGTATCAGTCGGTGGACTATCAGCAGTCTCGAAGTCTATTGCTATGTATGGGGGTTTTCCTTCTCTCGCTGGCTAGAGAGGCTATAACATGTATGGCTAGAACATTGACGTGGCAAGATAGGATTGACCTCTAAGGTCAATTACCCTCCGGACATTCCCGGAGATGACCGAACAGTCCTAAAGATTCCCAGTAATTCAAGCGGATCCACTGCTCCATTAACATTGACGTGACTGGGAAGCCAATTCGCATTGACTGGGGACTTATCAACCGGTGCTGGAAGTGACTGCATCACCACCGGAAGTGATCTTTGATCCGGACGTGACCTCGGAACGGAAGTGACCTTTGACCCGGAAGTGACCTTTGATCCACAAATGACATCAGCTTCGGCCACATGATGTCATCAGCCTCAGCCTTAGTGCGCAGGAATTTCACCTTTATAAACTACTCCAAAATCTCGAAATTCGTCCTCCAGCGGTAAAAAGTAAATGCAATTATGGTAGTGTATTGAAAGCATTGCAATGCATGCCCAAAACCAGGTTAAATGGCCACAGAACGTTTACTTTGAAACGATGGGGCCTTGACGTGTCTCCTATAATCCAAGATTTTATCATATATGTCGACCATCTTGGATTTTGGAAATCTCGAAAAATTCAGGAGGGCTCCTAGGCTAAAATTGAATAATAAGCATAAAGGAAGCTACTTGCCAAATTTGGTGCTTTTATCCGCTCTGTAACAGTAATTTCGCTAAGCCACCTGACTATATAGAGTAGACATCTTGTACTTTTTTTATGTGGAAATATTGTCTTTTTTTATATTTGTGTTCATAAGATATATCTGTTTCATTTTAATTTGTTTGTGTCCTGATCTAGATTCATCCGAGTCTGTTGGCCTTGTATTGAATCAATACAATTAACGAAATATCATTTCTATTCATAAATTACCAGCTGACCAGACCATGCTCTAACTCACCTGTGTGTGTACTCTAGGAGTAGCAACACCGGGCAGGTATCCGCATTGTCCGGTGTCTCATATATCCGAGGTATAATAGCCCTCTCATCTCTGGGATCTTTCCTGGTTATTGTGTCTCGCTCCAGATACTGGATATATCTCCTCCCCTTCACATATGTCTCAATGCTAACGTCTCATTTTGTGGTGTTCATCCCGGCCCCAGATCCCGAAAAAATTGTTTCTCCACCGGCTTGCATAGACGCGGCTGGTGTTTATATTCCAGTGCGGTCGAAATTGAAATGGTCTTGGATTGAGTTGGAACGTTCATGCGAGCCGGGTGTTCGATAATGTTACCCACACCCGTACACGTTTTATGCATGCAAATATTATAATACTACAAAACACGATGTTGCACGATTGCTTTGGACAAGGTGCGACAATAAGTAATGTAGCACGCTTGAGCGTGGTATAGATGACATTTATTTTCCTTCCCGTCAAAGTGATCGGACATTCGAACATGCATTCAGTCCGTCTCAATGTTATAGCATTTTACCGATAGTGGTGTACGGGCGAACACCTGGAGTGCTGTGACGTTGACGGCTAGCGGGGATAACTATAGTGAGCGCGCGCGTAATTGATACTTCCCCGCAGTTTGCAACAATGTTCGCATTAACTAGCTGGGAAGTGACGCTTCATTCAAAAATTGTTCTCGTCAATGTGGAAGGCATAAACTAACATATTTTATAATTTAATAGAATCTCGTAATAAATATTCGATTGTGCATGTCCGAATCGAAATAAAGACCTCGGAAGTTGGTTTCAAATTTCCGAAATAAACACCAGTTGGCACTCGTCCTCAGTTGTATAGGTAAGGAAGGTGTTATAGAGGTGTGCACAGTCCATCGGTGAAGTCCTCAGTTGTATAGGTAAGGAAGGTGGTATCGAGGTGTGTACAGTCCATCAGTGAAGTCCTCAGTTGCATAAGTAAGGAAGGTGCAGTAGAGATGTATAGTTTATCGCTGAAGTCCTCAGTTGTGTAGGCAAGGAAGGTGATATAGAAGTGTGCACAATCCATCAGTGCAGTCCTCAGTTGTGTAGGCAAGGAAGGTGATAGAGAAGTGTGCACAATGTATCAGTGAAGTCCTCAGTTTTATAGGTAAGGAAGGAGATAAAGAGGTGTGTACATTCCACCAGTGAAGTCCTCCGTTGTATAGGTAAGAAGGGTGCTAAAGGGTTGAACAGTCCATCATTGAAGTCCTCAGTTGTATAGTTAAGGAAGGTGCAGTAGAGATGTATAGTTTATCGCTGAAGTGCTCAGTTGTGTAGGTACGGTAGATGATATAGATGTGCGCAGTCCATCAGTGAAGTCTTCAGTTGTATAGGTAAGGAAGGTGTTATAGAGGTGTGCACAGTCCATCAGTGAAGTCCTCAGTTGTGTAGGTAAGGAAGGCATTATAGAGGTGTGCACAGTCCATCAGTGAAGTCCTTAGTTGTATAGGTAAGGAAGGTGGTATCGAGCTGTGTACAGTCCATCATTGAAGTCCTCAGTTGCATAAGTAAGGAAGGTGCAGTAGAGATGTATAGTTTATCACTGAAGTCCTCAGTTGTGTAGGCAAGGAAGGTGATATAGAAGTGTGCACAGTCCATCAGTGAAGTCCTCAGTTTTATAGGTAAGGAAGGTGATAAAGAGGTGTGTACAGTCCATCTGTGAAGTCCTCAGTTGTATAGGTAAGGAAGGTGAAAAAGAGGTGTGTACAGTCCATCAGTGGAGTCCTCAGTTGTACAGGTAAGGAAGGTGATATAGAGGTGTGGACAGTCCATCAGAGATGTCCTACGTTGTATTGGTAAGGAAGGTGCAGTAGAGATGTATAGTTTATTGCTAAAGTTCTCCGTTGTATAGGTAAGGAAGGTGATCTAGAGATTTGCACAGTCCATCAGTGAAGTCAGTTGTTTTGGCCAGGAAGATGATATAGAGGTGTGAACAGTCCATCAGTGAAGTCCTCAATTGTATAAGTAAGGAAGGTGATCTAGAGGTGTGCATCAGCGAAGTCCTCCATTGTACAGGTAAAGTGGGTGCTAAAGGGTTGTGCAGCCCATCGTTGAAGTCCTCAGTTGTGTAGATAAGAAAGGGGCAGTAGAGATGTATAGTTTATTGCTGAAGTTCTCCGTTGAATAGGTAAGGAAGGCGATATAGAGGTGTGTACAGTCCATCAGTGAAGTCCTCGGTTCTATAGTTATAGGAAGGTGATATATATAGAGGTGTGCAGTCCATCAGTGAAGTCCTCATATGTATAGGTAAGGAATGTTTTATAGAGGTGTGTACAGTTCATCAGTGAAGTCCACAGTTGTATAGGTAAGGAAGATGATATCGAGGTGTGTAAGTCCATCATTGAAGTCCCTAGTTGTATAGGTAAGGAACGTGCAGTAGAGATGTATAGTTTATCGCTGAAGTCCTCAGTTGTGTAGGCAAGGAAGGTGATATAGAAGTGTGCACAGTCCATCAGTGAAGTCCTCAGTTGTATAGGTAAGGAAGGTGATATAGAAGTGTGCAGAGTCCATCATTGAAGTCCTCAGTTTTATAGGTAGGGAAGATGATAAAGAGGTATGTACAGTCCGTGAGTGAAGTCCTCCGTTGTATAGGTAAAGAAGGTGATATAGAGGTGTGTACAGTCCATCAGTGGAGTCTTCAGCTGTATAGGTAACGAAGTTGATATAGAGGTGTGCACAGTCCATCAGTGAAGTCCTCAGTTTTAAGTAAGGAACATGATATAGAGGTGTGTACAGTCCATCAATGAAGTCCTCCTTTGTATAGGTAAGAGGGGTACTAAAGGGTTGAACAGCCCATCATTGAAGTCCTCAGTTGTATAGATAAGGAAAGTGCAGTAGAGATGTATAGTATATCGCTGAAGTCCTCAGTTGTATAGGCAAGGAAGGTGATATAGATGTGTGCAGTCCATCGGTGAAGTTCTCCATTGTATAGGTAAGAAGGGTGCTAAAGGGTTGAAGAGTCCATCATTGAAGTCCTCAGCTGTATAGGTAAGGAAGGTGCAGTAGAGATGTATAGTTTATCGCTGACGTCCTCAGTTCTATAGGCAAGGAAGGTTATATAGATGTGTACAGTCCATCAGTGAAGTCCTCAGTTGTATAGTTAAGGAAGGTGATATAGAGGTGTGTACAGTCCACCAGTGAAGTCCTCCGTTGTATAGGTAAAGTGAGTGCTAAAGGGTTGTACAGCCCATCATTAAAGTCCTCAGTTGTATAGAAGTAGTAGGGAGCCGAGATTTCGACTCATTGGCGCCTCACTGCGCATGCTCAGAAAAAATGGGCTGGTCAAGGGGTGGTGTGCGCAGGAGTGTTGTGCACAGGTAGGACGTCATGTATGACGTCACCTCTGGTCGGCGTGAGTCGGGCGTGTGTATTCCTCCACGGTGATGCGGTCTGGTGGTGATGCGGCCTGCCTCCACGGACAGAAGTAGTCCCAAATTCTTCAGGGGTGAGAGGGGTCCCTATTGATCCGATTGGGTCGAATGAGGTATCAATGTGAAGCCTTCGTGAAGGGGCCTCCGACGGAATGGGTGTGACGTGGAACTGACGTCATTCTGCGCATGCGCAGTAGACAAAGTATATGGAAATAGACGTTTTGGGGGCTAGGTGGGCCACTATTGGTCCCATGGGGTCGAGTGAGGTATCAATGTGAAGCTTTCGTGAAGGGGCATCCGACGGGATGGGTGTGACGGAACTTACGTCATTCTGCGCACGCGCAGTAGACAACGAGTATGGAAATAGACGTTTTGGGGGCTAGGTTGGCCCCTATTGCTCCGATAGGGTCGTATGAGGTATCAATGTGAAGCCTTCGTGAAGAAACATCCGAGGGGATGGGTGTGACGAGGAACTGAAGTCATTCTGCGCATGCGCAGTAGACAAAGTGTATGGAAATAGACGTTTTCAATGTATCAATGTAAAGCAGTCGTGAGGGAGTATCCGCCTGGGCCAGTGTGTCGTCAGTGTTCAACATTCTGCGCATGCGCAAACAGGGAATTGTGGGAAAAGGGCATTGGAAGGAACGTTTTGGGATCGAGATGGGCCACTGGTGGTCTGATTGGGTCGAGTGAGGTATCGTTGTGAAGCAGTCGTGAGGAAGCATCCGACTGGGTGGATGTGGGGTAAGAATACCGTTATTGTGCGCATGCGCAGTAGACAAAGTGTATGGAAATATACATTTTCGGGTTTAGGTGAGCCCCTAGTGCTCCGATGGAGTCGGATGAGGTATCAATGTGTAGCATTCGTGATGGAGCATCCCACGGCATGGGTGTGACGTCACTTCCGGTTTCACTAAAACTACCTCCGAACACAGAAGGGTTTCAATTTTTTCCTATGGATGTACTGACTTGCCACATGCGGGTTTTCCACCGCATGTATGTATCAATTGCGTCATTCTTTTTCATCGGGGTGTTTCCAATGTGATAAGGTTTCATTTAACCTGGGAATTTCGTATACAGAGCTTGGTGGGATTGTAATTAACCTGGAAGGATGGGCAGTTCCATTTGGACCAATCAGCAGTCGATAAAAGGAACCCATGAGCGATCGATAAAAGGGCCAATGGCTAGGTCGGAAAAAAGAGCCAATGGGTGAGCTCCACCATTCCGAGACAGCCAATCGATAAGCACCGGGGTTTTCCCTGCAACATCTGGGTCCTCTTCAACATCCAGGTACTCTTCAACATCCGGTCCGCCCGCCCGCACCCCTGCGCGAGGAGGCAGCACGCGGGTGTTCTCCGGCCGCAAACAAGAACACCAGACCTTGGACTCCGAGGTCAATACCTTTGCAACTGTGATGGTGGGGATAATAGAATGTGTAATCTTTGATGTTGCTGTTGCTCTCTTTTTGGACTAACCAATCAGAATAGTACGTATCACGGACTACACCCCGTAGAGCTACGTATAGGTATGACATGACAGCTATAAATCACGGCCCTCTGCACCCACACCCCCATTCCTATGGTTGCAGAGCCATGACAGAGACCCATCCCTATGCGACTCGCTTTTTACAGCATGCGACCGTGGTTAATTCACTCACGGGTTACCGAGCAGTTGTTCGGCCCATGTTTGCAGATGGCGACGACAACGAGGGGCGACGCCAGAGCCTGAAAGAGTTCACAGAAGCGGTCCTCGACAGAGTGCACTCGATGGAGAGGTGTCCCAGCAGACAAAGCTCCGAATAATATAATATTCATATGTAAATATTACTATTACCAGGTGCTGGTTAAAGAATTGAGTGTAGACATATCTTCATCAAATACATCTACTTACTCCCAAACTGCATTTACTCTGGAAGATTTATTTAACAATCACAAAAAGTTTCTCAGGGAAAGAGGTATTTGTCTTCCAACCAATCATAGCGACATACCAAAAATATACTGGACTCCCAAAAATGCATAAATCACCATACAAAGCTAGATTCATAGCTGGTTCTAGAAGCTGCACCACCAAGCTTCTTTCAACCCTATTGACGAGGGCCCTTCAGGAGGTAAAAGCATTTTGGGAAAGGTATTGCGCCACTATTTTCAAGAACTCTGGCGTTGAATGTATGTGGATATTGAAAAACTCAAAATGTCTTACGGAAGAACTTGATGCTAAAGGTCACATACCGTACAGACATGTATCCACATGGGATTTCTCGACTCTCTATACTACAATCCTCATCAGGACCTTATTGACCGTCTAAGTTCATTAATAGTATCTGTGTTCAAGAAAACTGATCGTAGATATATTAATGTCGGAAGCCATAAAGCATTCTTTAGCTCGACTACATACAAGAGATATCATTCATGGGATGTTTCTTTGTTTATAGAGTTGCTTGAATTTCTCATTAAAAATATCTATGTGAAATTTGGCAACACAATATATCAGCAGCATATAGGCATTCCAATTGGTACTAATTGTGCACCCCTGTTGGCTGACCTGTATCTGTTCTCTTATGAATATGACTATATGCTGGCGCTTTCAAAAACCGATCCACTCAAAGCCCGTTCCTTCTCATTCACCAAACGCTATATAGACGATCTTCTCGCTGTGGATAATCGCTATATAAATGACGCAGTGAAGGATATATATCCACCTTCACTGGATTTGAAGGAAACTACAGATAGCCCTACAGGCACATCTTATTTAGATCTCTATCTCTATAAAAATGAAGCGGGCATTCTCTCTCGTCGACTTTATGACAAAAGAGATGATTACAATTTCGACATCGTAAACTATCCCTTTCTGGACAGTAATATTCCAGTGGGACCTACATATGGCGTATACATATCTCGCTTAGTAGCATTTGCTAGATCCTGTGTTAAATGTGACGATTTTAATCAACGTCACAAAACATTGTTGCAGAAACTTATAAAACAGGGCTATTCCACCAAGCGCCTCCACTCAAAGTTTCTCAAATTTGGCGATACATATCGCATGCTGATAGCAAAATACGAACGTAGCGTGCAAGATCTATGGCGCCACGTTTCGTAACATGTGTCTAATTCCGCTTAACCCGGGGCTAGGGGCCGTATGAGCCCATGTACTTCAAGATCCTCATGGTACTCATATGAACAGTCACAATCAAAGCGTGACTGAGGTACATCATTTTTAGATGACGACTCTATAACGCATATTATGGATTAAGAATACTGATCAGCGATACGGATTTGATATTTTGGAACATCATGATGTCTTGCCGGCATCATTGAAAACTGTTGACCGCTTCTCTCTTGCAGGGAACAAGCCTATGTTTATATATACTTTTGTCTTTTTGAATTTGGTGCTACTACTGTTATATGGAAATGGAATAGGTCTTTGGATTATGGACGCGGATATTCTCTAATGGACGACGGCTGGATTATGAATGACGGACTAGACGCTTGTAATCACTCACCACTACTGGACTATGACAGCAATCCTTGATGCGCGGACTATGGACCACGAGCGCTCACCCCGGAACCAACGACGGCTCGTTGGCCTCATAATGGCCCTATTGACCCTGATGCTGTGGCAAAGACGATAGAAAAAGAACGGCTCTTCAGATGCGCTTATGTGCAACCGATATATACGAGGGTCAGTCACGGTGTGTGTCATTCACCCCTCGTCATTGGGTCAATCATGTCATCAGTCCTACGAGCCAGCCTTCCCCTTACACCCTTTACACGTCTATCAGGATAAAGTCACCCTCGTGGAAGACCGTTCAGATGTTTGCTGGTTGCGCGCGGACACCGTATGAAATACGGTTACCCTACACCGTGATGGTTGGACTAAATTTAAACGGGTGTTGAGCGGTGAGCTCGATGGGAACCCCATCCACATCGAGAATGCCAATTACTTACACCGTGGACCCTTCTTGCCGCGCCTGGGCCGTTACCCTAGACCGCGATCTGTGGACGACCTTGGAGAAAGTGGTGCCTATTGTGGACCAGCTGTTTACACCGGACGAGCGGGCAGCTGATCAGTTGGGATGGACAAATTACCAAACCTAGCAATGAAGCGGAGGAAGATGAGAGGGACTATCCGGTTCTCACCTCAGTGAAAGATGTGGCACTTAATACCCGTAGACCACCGTCGGAGGACGTCATAGATTACCCGGATAGGCTCAGTAACCTATCAGCAACCCATCCTTTGATCTCACGCCATAAACTTTTCTTCCCCATAAATACGAGACAGTCAAATCTGGTGTTATCCACGTACGGACCATGACGGAGCATACAATACGGGCGTTTCTCAGCTTGACCCCCGAGGTCTTCCTGCGCGTCTATGCGGATACGGTCGATATCATGGAGGAGGTGGGAGACATCTGAGATGCGGACCTTACCCAGCCGAGCCCGGCTCACATTTGTCTGTCGCGGGAGGGCTGGACCAAATTCAAACGGGTGTTGTCTGTTGAACTAGATGGAAACCTCATCCACTTGTGTCACGATGTGTACGTCCGATGCGGTCCATTCTTTGCTCAACTGGCTCGGCTAGATGGAGGTACAGTGCATTTTACCCTTCACCCTGTTCTATGGTCTGCATTGGAAGATGCCGTGGCAGATGTGGATCAAGTGCTTACGGAGGAAGAGCGGTCATCAGACGAGTTGGACTGGTCATGTGCCATGGACAATGTGCTGGCAGAAGCCAAAGTAGAACATCAGAGAGAAACTCCGGCCCAACATATACCCATTATAATAAAACGATAGAGCCAGGGTCCATCATCATTTGTCACCATGAAGCGCTGGGAGAAGGTGTTGGATAACTTATACTACAGTCCCGACAGTCCAGCGGCCTATAGTGCATTGTCGGCTCTCTATCGAGCGGCCAAACCCCAGGGGATACAACGTGCCCAAGTCCGAGATTGGCTCAAACAACAAGACACCTATATCTTACATCGATCTGTCCGTCGCCATTTTCTACGGAACCGGGTCATCGTGGGTGGACTAGATGCCCAATGGCAAGCGAATTTGGTCGATATGAGCGCCTTTGCCAAACACAACGATGGGAATCGGTATATCTTGACGTGCATCGATATCCTGTCAAAGTATGCGTGGGTGGTACCCATCCGGACGGAAACGGGGGTGAATCTCATAGTCAATTATGCTGGAGGAGTTCGAGTTATGTTGTTTTGCTGTACTAAAAACCACTGGCATTACGTAATTCGAGATTTACAAAATATCTAGACCTACACCTTTTCAGAGCGAATTGAACCATGATTTGTACCGTATGTATTGTAACTTACATATATTTGGGTCTAATAGCGCCATCAACTGTACCCTTATTGAATGTCCAGATGGCGCTGCTGACCTGTAATATTTAACCATCAGCAGCGCCATATGTACTTTTTAAGTGTACAGTCGAATAAATCTATAGGCCTATAATCATTTAATCTTGGAATCTCGTCGATAAAGCTTGGGCGTTATCTGCTCTCCAGCTTTCACGAGTATCAATATTGGGTCATTTCGGAATATCTCGAAACGGGGTTCTTGTGCGCGGTGATGACGGGAATTTTTAAGTGGAACCTGATTTAAATTGAGCATTGAATCTATTTGAACACACATTTTCAACATTTTATCGCGCATTAATATGGTATTTTATGTTCGGGAAATAGCTCAGAATGCATCTCCTGCAATCTAGGATCCTGGAGCTTCGCGGGCCTAGGGGGCCCCTGGACCCTCGCCTATTTGTGCTGTGATCGATGGCCGCGGCAATCTGAAATTGCTTCCGCCACTTCAGATTTTGTTGGCTTTTTCGACTGGATACACTGAAACACTGGTTATTTTCACTGTGACGTCACTCGCGAACTACTTTGCTGTCAACAAATCGCACGTGCTGCAAGCGCTTTCAGTAGACTGGCCGCCGTCGTCTAATAACGTTGGGCCGATTGACGACAGGCTCCTAATAATGCCGACCTTCACTGTAGCGGCGATGTCATGACCTAGCTGTTGACGTGTATTTCAACCTGTAACCATTTCGGTCATCTATACGCGGTAAGACTGACCCTGGGATCGTGTGTATCCATGTTCAGCCTACTTTCGGCAACTGCCATTTGGAATTTTCATAAATCAATACCACGTGACTTCGTCAGCCAATCAGCTAAAGTCTACCGACATAACCCCAACGTAACTCGCCATTTTCGAGTCATGTGATGAACTACTTGTTCAAAATTTCAGATCCACCACACCTCTTGAATGATACGAAAGTTACACATACCTATATATTTTGTAAGCCCAGGCAATATCTGTTTCAGAAGTGGTATGAAAACCTGTAATTTATCACATTTCTCGAGTCTGTTGTCCGCCGGATGAAGGCCGAACAGAATCCGGTAAAGTACCGGATATCGCTCCGCAATAATGGAGACACACGATTCGCAAGCCATCTAATGGATGGCGAAGTGTACGCAAATGCGTGTATTTGTGACGTTATGGAACAATCGGATTAACAATTTAATTGTAACGTCGTATTGTGACGTTGTGTAAAATTCTGTTGTGACGTTACAGACTGACGCGGACCCACAGACACTCTCGTCAAGCTGTACACCCTGTTCTTGACAAGGCCGAACTGAAGGTCGATAAAAGAAACAATCTTTTACGGAATATCATCATATAACACCACCCATTATCAAATCCTAAAGCAAGATGAGATACATGTAGACGCATATCTTGAGCGATAGTTTTCACATTGATCTGTAGCACTTCCTCTACGCATCGAGCCATTTCATAAACACTCCATGTTGAAGGTATGGGCTAAAATTTGGCCGCCATTACGTCTTTTCATTAGTAGGTGCTGGTCCATTAGGCTTAGCGATAGCGGTCATACGCAGTGGATGGGTACTATAGCGCTTTCAATCGGATATCCTGCATTTTCAGTGGCGTCGGAACCGGGGGGGGGGGCCCCGGGCCACCCACTTTTGATTTAGGGGGAGCCCGAATATCTTTGGGCCCCCTCACTTTTCGGCACTTCTAAATGAGCATGTCCCCACATAAAAATTACAGATAGAGTGCCAGGACGTGTATGGTGTGTTATAGGCCTGTTTTTTTGTCCCCCGCCGCAACGCGCCCGGGGACTTTAAAATGGTTCTTGCTTCTTTGTGTCCGTGGATGTCCGTGTACGTCCGTCCATGTTTGTTCGAAGCGATAACTTCCTAACGCTTTGTTGGATTCTTCCGAAATTCGGAATATGCATTTCTTGCGGCAAGACGCCAGTCCGTATTGCATTTCAGCAACATCTGCCTGAAGGTGGCGCCACTAGTTCTTGCTTCTTTGCGTATGTGGATGTCCGTGTACGTCCGGGCATGTCTGTTCGAAGCGATAACTTCCTAACGCTTAGTTGGATTCTTCCGAAATTCGGCATACGCATTCCTTGCGACAAGACACCAGTCCGTATTGCATTTCAGCAACATCTGCTTGAAGGTGGCGCCACTAGTTCTTGCTTCTTCGTATCCGTGAATGTCCGTGTACGTCTGTTCGAAGTGATAACTTCCTAACGCTTTGTTGGATTCTTCCGAAATTCGGAATATGCATACCTTGCGACAAGATGCCAGTCTGTATTACATCTCAGCAACATCTGCCTGAAGGTGGCGCCACTGGTTCTTACTTCTTTGTGTCCGTGGATGTTCGTGTACGTCCGTGCATGTCTGTTCGAAGCGATAACTTCCTAACGCTTTGTTGGATTCTTCCGAAATTCAGCATTCGCATTCCCTGCGACAAGAGGCCAGTCCGTATTGCATTTCAGCAACATCTGCCTGAAGGTGGCGCCACTAGTTCTTGCTTCTTTGCATCCGTGGATGTCCGTGTACGTCCGTGCATGTCTGTTCGAAGTGATAACTTCCTAAAGTTTTGTTGGATTCTTCCAAAATTAGAATACGCATTCCTTGTGACAAGACGCCAGTCCGTATTACATTTCAGCAACATCTGCCTGAAGGTAGCGCCACTGGTTCTTGCTTCTTTGAGTCCGTGGATGTTCGTGTACATCCGTGCATGTCTGTTCGAAGCGATAACTTCCTAACGCTCTGTTGGATTCTTCCGAAATTCAGCATTCGCATTCCTTGCGACAAGAGGCCAGTCCGTATTGCATTTCAGCAACATCGGGCTGAAGGTGGCGCCACTGGGTCAAAATAGATTTTTTTTCCGTGTACATCTGTTCGAAGCGATAACTTCCTAATGCTGTGTTGGATTATTCCGAAATTCGGAATACGCATTCCTTGCAACAGGACGCCAGTCCGTATTGCATTTCAGCAACATCTGCCTGAAGGTGGCACCACTGAGTTTCTCTTCTTCTTGTCCGTTCCAGTCAAAATGGGCCTTCAATTTTGCTATATGAAATCATTCTATTCCACATCATATGATTTACCCTAAAGCTTTTGCATGAACCATATTTGATTTCAGAAGTATAATGTGAAATAACTGGCGGGGAAATCCCCGCAGTACTGAATCCCTGATTTTTGAATTTCGTGTCATCTTAAACGAAGGACAACATTTCCTTCAATTTTTCTAACAAATAATTGTATTGCACATCATATGATTTACCCTGAAGCTTCTGCACGAATCATTTGTGTCCACACATGTATATTACTATATTAATTACAACTGTGTTCCTAATGTTTGGGTGCACACTGTGCATATGATCAATTTCCTGAATTGAACTGAATTCAACCTTGCCGGTCTTCAGACTGACAGATGATGGCATGCAGTTGTCAGTGCAGTTGTTCATGTACAGGGAGCTTTCTATGAATGAGTTGCAACCCCAAAAGGCTTAAAATTTATCAGGCACAGACCCATGTTTTTACCCCTCGGCCAATTTTGGCCATGGGGTATTGTCATCATCTTGTACGTCCGTCTGTCCGTACGTCCGTTCGTGAGCGAGATAGCCGGAAAACTGTTCCGCTGATGAATTCCAAATTTGGTATGCTTATTTACCTAGTCAAGGACCAGAAGCCTATAGAATTGGGACCTGATTGGGTGGGAACCTTAGCAGCCATCTTTAATTTCATGCAAAATGGATAATGATCTATATCTCGGAAACCATTCAACTGTTCAATACGAAATTTGATGTACATCATCGATACATCAAGCAACTTTCAACGAATTACCAAACAGGCTTTTGTGATTAGCTGGGAACCCTGGAGGCCATCTTTAATTCATGCGAAATCGATAATGATAGCCTACATATCTCGGTTACCATTCAATTGTTTTATATGAAGGTTGGTATATATCATCGATACATCCAGATACTTTGAATCGGGACCTGATTGACTGAAAACCTTGGTGGCCATCTTTAATTTAGGCAAAATCATTAATGATCTCTATCTCTGATTCCGTTGGAGTGCTCAGTGTAAAATTTGGTATACATCATTGATGCATCAAGAGACTTACGATGAATGACAGATCTGGTTTCTCTGATTGGGCGGAAATCTTGGCGGCCATCTTTAATTTATTCAAAATCTTTAATGATGTTTATCTCTGATACCATTCAAATGTTCAATACGAAACTTGATTTACAGCATCGATGTATGAAGAGACTTGCATTAATGAATAACCACATTAGTTCCTCTGAGTGACGGGAAGGATGGGCAACCATCTTTAATTTATGTAAAATCATTAATGATCTCTATCTCTGACACTGTTCAAATGCTCAATGTAAAATTTGGTATACATTATCGATGCATCATCTCGGTTACTTCTACACGATGTGCCTAGGATACAGTACTATACTATACACAATTTTTTGTAATTCAGCATCGCAGAAAACCACCATCGATTGCGTTTTCATGGTAAAAGGGTTAGGAAAGAACTAAAAATACACTTCAATGCAGAGTGATTTTGATTGACGCCAGAAATCGCTCAGAACGCTTCTTCGGCGATCTAGACCCCAGGAGCATCTGGGGCCTGGGCGGCCCCTGGATCCTCACCTAAAGTGCAATGATAGTGGCCGTACCACTTTGAATTTGCTTCCGACGCCCCTGTATTAACAGACAGTGTCAACGTAGTGTTCCAGCTAGCTGTCTCCCGTTCAGTGATTGGTCATTCGACCCCGCCATTTTAAACTAATACGAGCATTTTCATTGGATCACTATTAGATAAGACCCACCCCAATCTTCATACACAACCACGTGACTGTCTCAGTTGACTGATGACATAGCGCGGCCTCGTTTTTGATTTCAAAATCTGCCGTCTAACTGGGAAAATGTTGTTGTTGCTGCATCAGCCGATCATTGGCCCCTGTAGAAGATACTATAGGCTAATACATGTAGGCTACCATGCCATGAGATGACGCTTGGGATTGCATTTCGCTCACTTGCACCTACAGGTGGAGACAACTGGTGGCAAATTTAAAATTTGGTTTCCGGGCAATAGGTTGAGGATGCCTTCAGCTTCTCGTCAAATTTGGTTTGCAGATAATGCCTTGAGATGTCACTTGGGGTCGCTTCTCGGTGCTTCAGTGCATGGAAACTATATCACAGAAGCAATCAACGTTCAGTCAACCGTTCCGAGTTGATCTTAAAACTTGGGACGGCAGAAAGACCCTTCCACATCCAACGCCTATGAAGCAGCAGTTGCCTCCTTCATGTATATCCCCTGTGACCAACAATGCTAAAAAATATTGCTGCCATTTCGGCGGGGGACCTAGCATCCTCTGGCTGCTTGTTTCCGGTAAAACGGATCTTCGGCAACCTGAAACGCCAGAGCTGCCGGGGCCTAGGCCTGCGTCCCTTCGACCCTCACATGTCAGGCTGCGAAGATCGCTTATTTTAGCTTTGTGTAAATGAATCGGTAGATACTTCATGTAGGAGGCTATTGTCTGTGTCTTTGTGCAGCTGAAACGGCTCAAGTCTAGATACATTGTTGCAGGCATGAGGTCCGAGGTTTTCAATATCGATGCGTGCATATAATTGCGAAAAATCATGAAAATAGAACCATAAATCTGCATACGATATGCTCGAATTTATTTCCGGGAAAACGCTTAGAACGCATCTCCGGAGATCTGGGACTTCGGAGCTTCCGGGGTCTAGGCGGCCCCTGGACCCTCGCCTGTTTGGCTGTGAGGATTTCCTTGTTTTATCTTTGTGTGAATGAATCGTATCGGTAGGCATAGGCCTATTGGTTTTCCTTCCAATAACTAAAAGTCATCGTTTTGTATGTTTTAAATATAATTAGAAAATCAAACGGATGCAAGCATGAGGTCCGAGGCTTTCAATATCGATGCGTGCTTATAATTGCGAAAAAATCGTGAAAATAGAACCATAAATCTGCATGCAGTATGATCAGTTTTATTGCCGGGAAAACGCTCAGAACGCATCTCCGGCCATCTAGGACCCCGGAGTTTCCGGGGCCTAAGCGGCCCCTAGGCGGCCCCTGGACCCTCGCCTGTAGAGCTGTGGTAGTCGACCGGCCCCCCCCCCCTTTCAATTACGTTCCGACGCCACTGACTTTAGTAGGTACCAGACCACTATTAAGTGCCTTTAGGCAACCTCTGCCAGAGAAGTGAATTGCTTTGAATATTTTTTCCAGTCTCTGTTGCGAGGAATAATTGAAGGCCAGTGGTGGGTGATTGGAGTATGATATGTGTTTGGTTCCGCTGTGAGTTTGATTTTAACTCAAGGCCTAATAAGGGATTGCTAAGAGGGACTATTTGGGTGCCTGTGCACCGCTTTCTGAAAGCAGAGAAAAAAGCCAAAATTGTGACGTAATTTGTACGCATAACTCAAAATTTCGATGGGCGACCCCCGTCAAGAAGCCTGTCCGGTTGTAGCACTTGAATAAAGGTACTTCTTGCCGAAATATGGGAGTCTAGACTTAATTAATCAATCGGGGAGATGCAATTACGTTAGCAGCTTTTAACATTGCCGCCAATGTAAATTTTAATAGTGGTCTGGACCCAGTAACGATGACATCCAGCAGATCTCAAGAATTTTATCAGCCAAGTTGAAGGAATGAACGAAGCCATGTCAACTTGGCTAGAATTTTATTAACTTTATATGTCAAATAAATGATTTTCATGCCGACCCGTCAGCCAACTCATTTTATGCCTATTTGTGTTTTATTTTCTGTCAAAATCTGGTCATCATAAGGCATAATAACATACAAATCATTCCCAAATATTTAGCTTGTTTTTCTTTGGCGCATAAACCTTGTGGAGGTTCGGTCAATTGCCTCATCACTGTGACTACGGTGACATGTACATGTATTTGTGCGCTGTGACGTTATTTGTCATATCATCACAGTCATTGATGATATATTTGATATCATCACTCCGTGAAAATATCGCTTTTATTCGATTGATAATTTTCACTATCTCATCGCCAAGTATATAATAAAGTTGAATATTGAATCTAGAATACACGTGGTCGATTCATTTACGGAAATTGCCTGTCCGGGCAGGCGTTTTTAGATTACAAACAAATGATGAAGCGAAAACTGCTTTGTGAGGGAGAATATCACGGTCTACCCGCCCGACCTTCACGCGCCAAGGTCGCCAGTGGGCTTTCAGACCATGAAAGTGAGGACTTAGATTTTATTGATACGAAGCGGGAACATGATTTAGAATCTGTTCATTCAAGTTACTATTGAACACCGTATGCCCGTTGATCGGCTGTTTAAATTAGCAGTGAATTTGGGTTGGGTAATCTGGTAAATTATGGTGTGGACAGGCGATCAGGGAGGAGAGTTCCGCTCAATTTGCCGCCATAATTTTGACTTCCGTGCGTGCAGACAGTCCAGACTTGAGAGCCCTCTATTTTTCTGTCCTAATATCTTTGATTTCCGTACTGATTACGTTTGAAATCCTTAAATTTGATTATCGCTTGAACTTAATTGACTTGTACACCATCGACTCCGCTTACTGTTAGTATGTCTTTTTTCTATCCCAGAAATATAGCGTCATAATTTATTTTTGTTAATTTTCGAACAACCCATATGCACAGTTGCCTGACCAGTGGAATATTGGATGGTCTAGCCTATGTCAACGTATAATTTTTATCGAGCTCGTAGCTTTAGCTGCGATATAGGTGCCACAATGATGTCTGTCTATCTGTCTGGCTGTCTGTCTATCCGCTGGACCAAGTAAATGTTAAAAGTTTTGGACTGCCGAACCCTCATATTTGAGATGCTTACATGGGGCTACACATATTGAACCCATCCACTACTCTCGGGGGAGCATGTCTCCACCCCTGGGAGCCCAGGACCAAGTAAATGTTAAAGTTTTGGACTTGGACCTTTTTCCCTGAGGATCAAGTAAATGTTAAATCTTAAGGCCTGCCCGACCGCCGATCGCTCCTATTTCAGATGCTTACATCGGGCTACACATATTGAACCCATCCACTACCCTCGGAGAGCATGTCCCCACCCCTGAGACCTCAGGACCAAGTAAATGTTAGTTTTGGACTGTCCACAGCTTCTCGGCCTCACCTATGTCTCCAGCCCTCACAATTAGGAAAATTCTCCACGGCAAAAAAATTGCTGAGGAGAAATCAATTTGCCACGGCAAGAAAGGGCTTCACCACGGCATTTTTTTTTGCAGTAGATCTAGTTTTCACTACGATATTTAAATGACTTGCCCAGGATGTTTGCTGGAATTCACAGATTTTCTACTACAATTTGATGCATTCATTTTTGTCAAATCAGAAGTTCATAAAATACAGATGAACTTCTGGTCATATGTACTGACCATTGAGCAAAAACTGGAAAGTTTTTTGTTTGGGGTAACATAACCTTGCTACAAACCATGCGTTGGTAGGTCGATTTTTAGTTTTATTATTTTAATTTTAGTTTTCAATTGAACTTTTTCATGATCACATACCTGGTGACAATATTGCTTCATGGGAGTAGAGACATGAGATGTGTGAAACAGAGAAAATATTACCATTTGTGTGGATTTGAGTTTTCCTGGCTAACAGATATCAGTTCAATATAAGATAGTTTCAGGAATACCCTATATTTCTTAGATGAATTAAAAAAAAAGGTAAAATAAAAAAAACTAAGTTATAGGTGGGGGCCTGTAGGGTTAATCAAACAAACAATATTTAAAGTTTTGCCTTGGCTTCTTTGCAAACAAGAATGAATAAAAACTCTGATTTTCCTAACTCCTTCTGGTAAAGATTTTGTCTGCCGCCTCTAGAATGTTCAGCACATCCAACGACAGCTTAATATTATTGCCGCTTCTTGGTGTGCCGCAGACTTGCCCATATAGTCGGTCGGAGGCATTCCAATTTTCTACTACCTCGGGTTCCAGCTATCCATTTATCCGATACGGCGATAGTGACAAATCCACATGGTCGTAACATGTTGGCCGATCTTGCACGCCTCAAAAAGTAAAGAAAATTTCAAGCACATTTTCCACCATCGTCCGCCAGCTCAGGCTTTATGCACGACAACCTCAAATTTTACATTTCACCATTTCGTCAGCATCGTCATGCTCTCGTACGATGGCAAAGCAAAACAAATTGTCACTGTCAAAACTTTTAAATACCGCTGTGCAGGAGAATGGTAATTGTAGGGGCTTACGTGAAGTACGGTATCCCCAAATGTCGGGCAAATTATATTCCGGGTAATGTATGAAAACATGGAGTATATAAGATATTTAGTGCCAGCTGTAATTAATTAATTTAAGATTACTAATCAGTTCACTATTTCAGGTTGCCGTGCCATTCATAATACAATAATACATAGTCCTAACTGTACGTGAATTCCCCTCCACCGTAACCCTCACCATTCCCTAGAGCACTCTCCTCATATGCGGTCGCCTGTGCTATTGCGACAAAGAAGAAACACCAGCGGAGAAATGACCTGCATGCTGGAGAGTGACAGACATCCAACATTCTCAAAGAGAGCCGTGTCTACCCGCGGGAGACCAAAACTCTTTCTCGCAGTAGGGAGTCTCGCGAGACGAGAATGAGACATCCAATTGAAGATCTGTGCTTTCCAGATCGGGAATGATCGGCTGTCTGTCAGTTCTTCGAAAAGTGCATTTTGCCGACCGATGTCTCCAAATTATGCAATCAAACAACCACAGCACCAGTAGCCGTCTCGTTTATCAAAACCAAATTTAGTAGCAAGAAAAGCCAGTTCAAGGAGACGTATTTTACCATCGACCGTATGTTGTTTACTGACAACAACAACATCACTTTACGACCCACGGCAAAAAAACTGCCGTCGCGAAGTGATTTTACCCCAGCATTTACCATGGCTAATTGCGAGGGCTGTGTCTCCTAGACGAAGGCCAGCCAGACCTCCCGAACTCTCATCTATTCAAATGCAAACATCTGGCTACACCTACTGAACCCATCCACTACCCTCGGGGAGAATGTCCCCACCCCTGGGACCCCAGGACCAAGTAAATGTTAAAGTTTTGGACTTAGAAAATTCCTGTCCACAGCTTCTCGGCCTCACCTATGTCTCCTGGACGAAGGCCAGCCAGACCCTCCGAACCCTCATCTATTCCAAGTGCAAACATCTGGCTACACTTGTTGAACCCATCCACTACCCTCGGAGAGCATGTCCCCATCCCTGGGGTACCGAGCCCACCCCATATCTTCTAAACTAAGCTTTGCCTGACCCCTTACCCTCACATAGTTTGGGAGCTCGGATCATCCACTTAATCAACCAATCCACTACCCTCGGGAGCATGTCCCCACCTCTGGGGCATCGAGCCCCACGGCCACCCTATATCTTCTGAACTAAGCTCCGCCCGACCCCATACCATCATATTTTCCCACAGCTTACACGATTCTACACTTATTCTACCCATGTGCTACCCATGAAGCATGCCCCCACCCTCAGGGCACTGTCATGACTGCCCCACCTTCCATCACCTAAACTAAGCTTCGCCTGATCCCATATCCTCATATTTCTCTTATATCATGCTACACATATTGAATGCATTGCCCAACTCCATACCCCCATATAATTTTATATCTCTTAATCTCTTATATGTGATACTAACCTGTTATTAGGCATGAGATGCAGTGTACATGTATATACAGGCATACCAAAATACCAACATTATATTCCTTATAGTATTTACTAATAGTTTGGTGACATTATTTTATTTCAGAAGTACAATATCAAAAATAACCGGCGGGGGGTATCCCGCAGTACCGAACCCATTAGTTTTTATACGCCCGCCCAAAAGGCGGACGTATTATGTGATGGCGGTTTCCATCCGTCTGTCCGTCTGTCCGGTTCTCGTGTCCGGTCTATATCTGACACAGTTTCCTATCCACAGCTCCAATTTTTGGTGAGTGGATACCCTACGGGGAGACGATGTGTCGCGTACCAAAATGAAGGTCGAGGTCACAGGTCAAAGGTCACTGGCCTAAAAAACAGGAAATCACTGAAGTGTTCGTGTCCGGTCTATATCTGTGAGCGTTTTCTATCCACAGTTGTAATTTTTTGTGAGTGGATATGCCAGGTGGAGACGATGTGTCGCGTACCAAAATTGAGGTCGAGGTCAGAGGTCAAAGGTCACTGTTGCCAAAAATCAGGAAATCATTGATCGTTGACAGTTTTCTATCTACAGTTCTAATTTTTGGTGAGTTGATGCCCTGGGGGGGGGGGAACGATGTGTTGCATATTAAATGTAGGTCAAGGTCAGAGGTCAAAGGTCAGTGTGATCGAAAAATCAGGAAATCGTTAAAAAAAATTAATTTTTTGTGAGTGGATTCAATAGGCGGAAATGAAGTGATGCATACCAAAAATTAGGTCAAGGTCAAAGGTCACTGACCCCAAAATTAGGAAATTATTAAAAATAACATTTTTTGTGTCAGTAGATACATTAGGGGGACACAATGTGTCACATACCGAAATGTAGGTCAAGGTCAAAGGTCAAGGTCACTGTGACCCCAAAATCGTGAAATTGTTAAAAATCATGATTTTTTGTGTCCATTGAGAAATTGAGGGGGGACGGTTTGTCATGTACCAAAATTTAGGCCAAGGTCAAAGGTCAAGGTCACTGTGACCCCAAAATCAGGAAATCATTAAAAATCATGATTTTTTGTGTGCATTGATAGATTGAGGGAAGACGATGTGTTGTGTACCAAAATTGAGGTCAAGGTCAAAGGTCAAGGTCACTGTGACCCCAAGATCAAGAAATCATTAAAAGTCACATTTTCATATGCCTGTCGAAGACGAGGTCGTGTAATGCGATGTTGCGTTCTGTCCATTCATCCATTAACATTTGTTGTCCATGCGATAGCTCTAGTTTCAAGGTATGGATTGGTACCAAACTTTGAATATACCTTACTCGCATGGCAAAGTGGAGCCATACATATGAGATTAATTTGTCAAAGGTCTAGGTCGCAGTCCCCCAAAACTGAATCAAGCTTAGCTGACTAAATGTGTTGGAATATTGTTGGAATATTCGAAGTTCTTTCCCCTGCATTTATATGGTATTGTCCTGTGGAGTTGTCTCCCATGTTTAGTTAAACTGTTGTGAAATAAAAACCATTTACTAATTTAACGTGGAGAGGAGTCCTTTATGAACTTCACACCTGTTTATTAACTCAAGAACAAAGGTTTACTTCATCACTTTCTTCTTCCTTCATGAAAAATTCTCTCGTCTGAAAGGAATCCATTTGCAGGAAAACTACTATTTTCTTGTGTTTGACTATTGTCGAGTTCAAGGTGGGATATGTGAGCTCTCAGCTCTTGCTTCAAGGTCAACTAGTTACCAAGAGTTAAGCTCATTTTAGTTTATCATTCAATATAAGATGTGATATATGTTACATTCTCATAATTGCTAGATCAATTGGAATCAAGGCTATTAAACAACCTTGAAATTTGAACCAATGTAATTCCAGATATACGGGCGTATATTGAAGCCCCTTGGGCTCTTGTTGTTAGGGTTAGGGTTTTGCTAGGGTATGTTTCTTTGGGTCGCCGTGTGACCAATGAGGTTAGGTGCGACGTTAAACTTCAAACAACCAACCAACCAATTAGGTCTGATGATATTGGACTGTCTTCTGTTTTTCTCCACATTCACAAAACTAGAAAACGTGGGTCCAGGGAGTCCTGCGCACTGTTCTCAGCAGCACCAACTCTGCGATCAAATTGAGAGTGTTTGAATTAATTGTTCTGCAAGTACATGCATCTTGAAAATACAGGGGGGGGTCCGTTTTATCAGAACAGAGAAAATTCTCAAATTAAAATAGGGAATTTAGGGTAAAGTAAGCTTTTTGAATTGAAATCAGCCCTGTCTAGGCCTATCCATGAAGGAATGCAAGGCACATCTTCTTCTCAATTAATCGTCACTCAGTCTCCCATTTTTGCCCAAAGATTCTATCAAGTATCAACATGCAGTTGATAAAATATTGTTGTATTTTGTCGCAATTGAATTTGAAGTTCAGCATTCAGTTACTGACCTGTGCATGTATATACCAGTGAAACTTGGTTCATGAATACTTTTATCTATTATAAGCATGGGCTTCTCTCTGTCTCATTGTGTCAAAGTTTGTCCCGAGTTCTGGATTATTCCGATCATGCAGTCTCTCTTCTGGGCACCATACATGTGGATGTAATGATCATGACTGATGTCTGTTTGGTGAAGTTTTGTGCTGTTTCATGTTTATTTGGTGGATATAAATTCCTCTATCACCAAAGTGACTCACTGGTTGCTAACAGCAGATGAGAAGAAGACTAGACTCTTCGAATTTGTGCTTGTGTTTAGTGGTTTCTAAGGCCAAAATTAAAAAGTTTGTTTGGGATAACACATTTCTGTGAATCATCGGTCAGTAGGTCACTTTTTTTTTCGTTTTTTTTTTTCATTTAAACTTGTTCATAATCACATACCTGGTGACAATATTGCTTCATGAGAGTAGAGAGCTCAAACAGATGTGCCTAACAGTGAAAATATTACCATTTCCTGTGATTGAAATAATTCAAATTTTCAGCTTGTCCATTGGGCAAGTGACTTGTTATAGATTGCTTGCACATAGGATTTTTAACTTGTCCCTTCCATGATGTTGTTTTTTAGCATTTATGGCATGAAAAAACTTGGAGTTGCCCACGGACAGGTGAAGGTTGGAAAACAACTTGCTCTTGTCAATTTTAGGTTGTCTCAGGCAGGCAGACAGGTTGTATTTCGTCCCCTGCTTTCTGCTCTACAATAGTGTAGTTTCCTGGTTTACATATATAATTTCGGTATTTTTCTTAAATGAATAAAAAAAATAATTATACACTAAAAAGTTTTGGTTAGGGGCCTTTTCAGTGGGCAGCTAGGGTTGATACTTTAAATAAACAATATGTTAATATTTGGCCTAACTGATATTAATATTTCTAAATCTTTCTCTTGTGTTTTATCAGAATTTGAGGTTATCTCTATCTAATAAGAACAGGTTAAACTGGGTTATTCTATATGTATATAGGAGTTCCTTATCTGGCATTGTGGGGTATCAGAGGCCTTCTTGTACTGGGTTTATAGCAACCCAGACATGTGGAGATTTATAAGGACTTTCTGTCAGCTTGTATGTTCAAGAATTGATTTAATAGTTAATATAGACCAGAGCTGTTTGATAAAATGATGTTAGCACAAGGCCCATATGTGGGTGTGTGTCTGGATATTTAGGTATTTTGATTGTATGTGCTGGCATTAGCGGCTATTCCCAGTACATTGTACCACTCCGTGGCAGGTACCGGATCAGTATTGAAAAATTGAAACCTTTCATTCGATCGCATTCCATATGTGATATAACCAAACCTAGTCCCTTTTGCTTCAGTGTCCTTCCCCCCCCCCCCCCCCCCCATTTGTTTTGCCCATCACATATATATTTTCATGCAAATGATTTGTTTTACTTCCCATTTACGGTACTTGAATCGAAGAATGAAATGCTCTGACATGGTCGGGAGATTATGATTCTCTCCCTCACGCTCTATTAAATGAAGTATAGACCTTATGAAGAGCCATACAATATTTAGATATTAGACCACTTTGTGATCGGATGAACTTGGGACAGAAAATATTGACTTATTAAAATGTATTTTTTCTTCAACCCAACTAAGGTAGACCACATGGGACTTGCTTGAGCTACAAGTACAGCAACAGTTAACATTTTGATGGCATTGGTAATAATTTGATTCAACAGTTTTCCAACATCAAGATGTCATGGCCATGGAGGATGGGAATTTTTCGTCCCGCCAGAAATATTAAAGGAATGATAATTTTTCAATAAATGAATTGATTTGAACATTGAATTGTACATAGAAACACATTTAAGTGTCCATCACCACTCCTGGTAAAGCATGTCACCATCAACAAGAGCCCAAGGGGCTTCAATATACGCCCGTATATCTGGAATTACATTGGTCCAAATTTCAAGGTTGTTTACTAGCCTTGGTTCCAATTGGTAGCTAGCAATCCAGAGAAAGGTCTACAATTTCGTGCTTCCGAGAATGTAACATATATCACATCTTAGACTGAATGATAAACTAAAATGAGCTGAACTCTTGGTAACAAGTTGACCTTGAATCAAGAGTCATTGAAGAGCTCACATATCCAATACTGAAATCGAAAATAGTCAAACACAAGAAAATAGTAGTTTCCCTGCAAATGGATTCCTTTCAGGCGAGAAATTTTTCATGAACAGGGCTGCACAAATTGCGCGAACAATAGATTTGGTTATGCAATTTTCATTATCCGTAACCCATTTTCAGTTCACTTGAATTACGGATATTAACCTGTATACAATAGTGATGGGTTATGCAAATCAGAGAAGGGTTACCCAAAAATTTTTAGCGTAACCCATATTTGGGTTAAGCAGAATTTTCAATTTGTGCAGTCCTGATGAAGGAAGAAGAAAGTGATGAAGCAAATATTTGTTCTTGAGTTAATAAACAGGTATGAAGTTCATAAAGGATCCCTCTCCCCGTTAAATTAGTAAATGTATGGTTTTAATTTCAAAACAGTTTAACTAAATGTACCTGTTTCAAACATGGGAGACAACTCTACAGGACAAATGCCATATACATGTATTGGAGAGAACTCTGAATATTCCAACCTACATGTAACACATTTAGTCAGCTAAACTTGATTCAGTTTTGGGGGACTATGACCTTGACCTTTGACAAATTGATCTAAAAATGTAGAACTCCTCTTTGCCAAGCGAGTAAGGTATACTCAAAGTTTGATACTAATCTATACCTTGAAACTAGATATATCGCATGGACAACAAATGTTAATGGATGAATGAACAGAACGCAACATCGCATTACACGACTTCGTTTTCGACAGGCATATGAAAATTTGACTTTTAATGATTTCTTGATTTTGGGGTCACAGTGACCCTAACCTTTGACCCACATTTTGGTATGAAACACATCATGTCCCTTTAATGTATCTACATGTACAAGTTTGCAGAAATAAGTTATTTTTAATGATTTCCTGATTTTGGCCTTTACCTTGACCTAAATTTTGGTACACGACACATCGTCTTCTCCTCAATGTATCAATGGACACACAAAAATCATGATTTTTATGAATTTCATGATTTTGGGGGTCACAGTGACCTAGACTATTGCCCTTGACCTAAATTTTGGTACATGACAAAACCGCTCCCTGTAATTTCTCAATGGACTCAAAAATCATGATTTTTAACAATTTCACGATTTTGGGGTCACAGTGACATTGACCTTTGACCTTGACCTACATTTTCGTAGGTGACACATGTCCCACTAATGTATCTATTGACACAAAAAATGTTATTTTTAATAATTTCCAGATTTTGGGGTCACAGTGACCTTTGACCTTAGACCTTGACCTATTTTTGGTATGCGACAGTTCATTTCCAACTATTGAATCCACTCACAAAAAATTAGAAATTTTTAATGATTTCCTGATTTTTCAGTCACACTGACTTCGACCTACATTTGGTATGCAACACATCCACTCACAAAAAATTAGAACTGTAGATGAAAAACTTTCAATGATCAATGATTTCATGATTTTAGGCAACAGTGACCTTTGACCTCTGACCTCGACCTCAATTTCGGTACGCGACACATCGTCTCCACCTAGTGTATCCACTCACAAAAAACTGCAACTGTGGATAGAAAACGTTCGCAGATATAGACCGGACACGAACACTTCAGTGTTTTCCCGTTTTTGAGGCCAGTGACCTTTGACCTCCGACCTCGACCTTGATTTTGGTACGCGACACATCGTCTCCCTGTAGGGTATCCACTCACCAAAAATTAGAACCGTGGATAGAAAACTGTGCCAGATATAGACCGGACACGAGGGACGGACGGACACACGGACAGACGGACGGAAACCGCTATCACATAATACGTCCGCCTTTTGGCGGGCGTATAAAAATGCAAGAAAAGAGTTAACACATAATGATCAGATTTATTAGTGAGCCCATAGCTTCAGCTGCAGAAAGCTTGATTTAGTGATCTTAATGATGTCTGTTGATGTGTGTGTACCTGTCCCTGTCAGAAAAAGTTGTTGAAATTTTCCTGTCCAGAAGTTCTCGGCCTCACCCTATGTTTCCTGAACTAAGCCCCGCCCAACTCCCCCAACCGTCATATATTCTGGGAGCTTACATCATGCTAAACTTATTCAACCCATGCACTACCCTCAGAAGGATTTCACCACGCCAAGGGCACCAAATGTTAATGTTTTGGACTCGGGAATTTTTTTCTATCCATAGCTTCTCAGCCTCACCCCATGTTTCCTGAACTAAGCCCTGCCCCTCGAACCCTGATAATATATTCTGGAAGCTTATCCCATGCTCAACTCATCCAATACCCTCGCGAACATGTCTTCATCCCCGGGACACCCCCTTCTTCTGAACTAAGCCCGACCCTCTACCCTCATATATTTCCCAACTCTTACATCATGCTAAATTTATTCAACCCATGCACTACCCTTGGGAGGATGTCCCCATCCCTGGGGCACCAAATGTTAAAGTTTTGGACTAAACTTTTTCCTATCCACAGCTTCTCTGCCTCACCTCATGTTTTCTGAAATAACTCTCCCCGCCAAGCTACGATCCCTGATATACTCTGGAAGCAGCAGCCTACCCCATGTTACACTTATTCAACCCATCCACTATCCTCGGGAACATGTCCCCACCCCCAGGGAACCAGGCCCCCACCCCCAGGAAACCAAGCCTGTCCTCTACATGTATCTCCTGAACTAAGCCTCACCCGACCCCTACCCTCAATTCAATTTCTGGAGCTTACACCATGCTGCATTTATTCAACCTATTAAAACTACACTCTGGGAACATGTAAACTCTAATGGTTACCCTCATATATTCCAGGAGCTTACACTACCCTCGGGAGTATGTCCCCAACCCCGGGCACCAAGCCCAGATGTCCTCTATCCCCAAAACTGATATATTGCATTCATGATGTATGTAATCTATCTTGGCAGAAAATTTTAATTGGTGTGTTGTCTGCACTGTTGGTATAATTCTGCCGTCCCTTGATGAATTGCAACCCCAAAAGGGTTCGATTTATCAGGCGGAGCCCCTCGGATGTTAATATAGGTAAGGAAGGTGATAAAGAGGTGTGTACATTCCATCAGTGAAGTCCTCAGTTTTATAGGTAAGGAAGGTGATATAGAGGTGTGCACAGTCCACCAGTGAAGTCCTCAGTTCTATAGGTAAGGAGTGAGTGAGTGAATAGGGTTTAACGTCGCTTTCAACATTTTTTTCAGCTATATCACGACGGGGAAGGGGAGGGGGAGGGGCAGGGGAACCTACTTGTAACAGAGCAGATCTAATGCTGCCATTTTATAGTGCTGTCCCACTGAAATATCATGCCGTAGACAGACATGACACCCCAGTCAGTCACATTATACTGACACCGAGCGATATAGAGGTGTGTACAGTCCATCGGTGGAGTCCTCAGTTGCATAGGTAAGGAAGATGTTATAGAGGTGTGCACAGTCCATCACTACAGTCCTCTGTTGTACAGGTAACGAAGTTGATATAGAGGTGAGCACAGTCCATCAGTGAAGTCCTCAGTTTTAGGTAAGGAAGATGATATGGAGGTGTGTACAGTCCATCAATGAAGTCCTTTGCATCGGTAAGAGGGGTACTAAAGGGTTGAACAGCCCACCATTGAAGTCCTCAGTTGCATAGATAAGGAACGTGCAGTAGAGATTTATAATATATCGCTGAATCCTCAATAGGCAAGTAAGGTGATATAGATGTGTGTACAATCCATCAGTGAAGTCCTCAGTTGTATAGGTAAGGATGGTGTTATAGAGGTGTGCACAGTCAATCAGTGAAGTCCTCAGTTGTATAGGTGAGGAAGGTGCTATCGAGGTGTGTACGGTCCATCTTTCAAGTTCTCAGTTGCATAAGTAAGGAAAGTGCAGTAGAGATGTATAGTTTACCGCTGGAGTCCTCAGTTGTGTAGGCAAGAAAAGTGATATAGAAGTGTACACAATCCATCAGTGAAATCCTCAGTTTTATAGGTAAATAAGGTGATAAAGAGGTGTGTACAGTCCGTCAATGAAGTCTTCAGTTGTATAGATAATGAAGATGATACAGATGTGTGTACAGTCCATCAGCGGAGTCCTCATATGTATAGGTAAGGGAGGTGATATAGAGGTGTGCACAGTCCATCAGTGAAGTCCTCAGTTGTATAGGTAACGAAGGTGATATAGAACTGTGCACAGTCCATCAGTGAAGTGCTCAGGTGTATAGGTAAGGAAGATGATATAGGGGTGTGCACAGTCCATCACTACAGTCCTCTGTTGTATAGGTAAGGAAGGTGATATAGAGTTGTGTACAGTCCATCAGTGAAGTCCTCGATTGTATAGGTAAGGAAGGTGATATAGAGGTGTGCAGTCCACCAGTGAAGTCCTCATTTATATATGTAAGGAAGGTGTTATAGGGGTGCGTACAGTACATCAGTGAAGTCCTCCGTTGTATAGGTAAGGAAGATGATATCGAGGTGTGTACAGTCCATCAGTGAAGTCCTCGGTTGTATAGGTAAGGATGGTGTTATAGAGGTGTGCACAGTCAATCAGTGAAGTCCTCAGTTGTATAGGTAAGGAAGGTACTATCGAGGTGTGTACAGTCCATCATTCAAGTTCTCAGCTGCATAAGTAAGGAAGGTGCAGTAGAGATGTATAGTTTACCGCTGGAGTCCTCAGTTGCGTAGGCAAGGAAAGTGATACAGAAGTGTGCACAATCCATCAGTGAAGTCCTCAGTTTTATAGGTAAATAAGGTGACAAAGAGGTGTGTACAGTCCGTCAATGAAGTCTTCAGTTGTATAGTTAATGAAGGTGATACAGATTTGTGTACAGTCCATCAGCGGAGTCCTCATATGTATAGGTAAGGAAGGTGATATAGAGGTGTGCACAGTCCATCAGTGAAGTCTTCATTTGTATAGGTAACGAAGGTGATATAGAAGGAAGATGAGATAGAGGCGTGTACAGACCATCAATGAAGTCCTACGCTGTATAGGTAAGAGGGGTACTGAAGGGTTGAACATTCCATCATTTAAGTCCTCAGTTGTATAGGTAACGAAGGTGATATAGAGGTGTGCACAGTCCTTCAGTGAATTCCTCAGTTGTATAGGCAAAGAAGGTGGTATAAATGTGTGTACAGTCCATCAGTGAAGTCCTGCGTTGTATAGGTAAGAGGGGTGCTAAGGGCTGAACAATCCATCATTGAAGTCCTCAGTTGTATAGGTAAAGAAGGTGCAGTAGAGATGTATAATTTATCGCTGAAGTCCTCATTTGTATAGGTAAGGAAGGTGATATAGATGTGTGCAGTCCATCAGTGAAGTCCTCAGTTGTATAGGTAAGGATGGTGTTATAGAGGTGTGCATAATCCATCAGTGAAGTCCTCAGTTGTATGGGTAAGGAAGGTGCTATCGAGGTGTGTACAGTCCATCATTCAAGTTCTCAGTTGCATAAGTAAGAAAGGTGCAGTAGAGATGTATAGTTTACCGCTGGAGTCCTCAGTTGTGTAGGCAAGGAAAGTGATATAGAAGTGTGCACAATCCATCAGTGAAGTCCCCAGTTTTATAGGTAAGGAAGATGATAAAGAGGTGTTTACAGTCCGTCAATGAATTCCTCAGTTGTATAGGTAACGAAGGTGATACAGATGTGTGTACAGTCCATAAGCGGAGTCCTCAGTTGTATAGGTAAGGAATGTGATATAGAGGTGTGCACAGTCCATCAGTGAAGTCCTCAGTTGTATAGGTAACAAAGGTGACATAGAAATGTGCACAGTCCATCAGTGAAGTGCTCAGGTGTATAGGTAAGGAAGATGATATAGAGGCGTGTACAGACCATCAATGACGTAAGGAAGGTGCAGTAGAGGTGTATAGTTTATTGCTGAAGTTCTCCGTTGTATAGGTAAGGAAAGTGATCTAGAGATTTGCACAGTCCATCAGATAAGTCAGTTGTATAGGCCAGGAAGGTGATATTGAGGTGTGTACAGTCCATCATTGAAGTCCTCAGTTGTATAGGCCAGGAAGGTGATATTGAGGTGTGTTCTGTACATCAGCGAAGTCCTCCATTGTACAGGTAAAGTGGGTGCTAAAGGGCTGTACAGCCCGTCGTTGAACTCCCCAGTTGTATAAATGAGGAAAGTGCAGTAGAGATATATAGTTTGTCGCTGAAGTCCTCCGTTGTATAGGTAAGGAAGGTGATATTGAGGTTTGTACAGTACATCAGTGAAGTCCTCAGTTGTATAGGTAAGGAAGATGATATCGAAGTGTGTACAGTCCATCATTGAAGTCCTCAGTTGTATAGGTAAGGAATGTGCAGTAGGGATGTATAGTTTGTAGCTGAAGTCCTCAGTTCCCCTCACAGTCCATCAGTGAAGTCCTCAGTTTTATAGGCAAGGAAGGTGATAAAGAGGTGTGTACAGTCCATTAGTGAAGTCCTCGGTTGTATAGGTAGCGAAGGTGATATGGAGGTGTGCACAGTCCTTCAGTGAAGTCCTCAGTTGTATAGACAAGGAAGGTGGTATAGATATGTGTACAGTCCATCAGTGAAGTCCTCCGTTGTATAGGTAAGAGGGGTGCTAAAGGGTTGAACAGTCCATCATTGAAGTCCTTAGTTGTATAAGTAAGGAAGTTGCAGTAGAGATGTATAGTTTATCGCTGAAGTCCTCAGTTGTGTAGGTAAGGAAGGTGATCCAGAGATTTACACAGTCCATCATTGAAGTCCTCAGTTGTATAGGCAAGGAAGGTGATATAGAGGTGTGTACAGTCCATCTGTGAAGTCCTCGGTTGTATAGGTAAGGAAGGGGATATAGAAGTGTGTACGGTCCATCAGTGAAGTCCTTTGTTGCATAGGTTAGACTGGCACTGTAGAGATGTATAGTCTATCGGTGAAGTTATCGAGTCCTCGGTAATATACCAGTTTAAGCTGTAGGTCCTCGGTCGAATACCTGAACGTGAATACACCATCAAGTCCTCACTTCTATGGAACGGGGCCCCTATGTCCTCGCTTTTTTTTACTGGCATTTTGCATAAACTATCCATGCTGTGTGGACCATCGGTCCTGGCAGATAGCAAAACAGGCAATAACTTTTGCCTACACTGAATATTAGTGGTGGTCCTCGGAATAGGGGTTCGTAGTCATGGTCCTCGGTTGGTGGTGAATACGAGTAAGGATGCATGTGTGTGTGTGTGTGCGTGTGCGTGCATGTGCGTGTGTGCGCATGCGTGTATGTGTGTATGCGTCTGTGTGTATGCATCTGTGTGTATATGTGTGCGTGTGTGTGTATGTGTATGTGTGTGTGTACGCATGTGTGTGTATGCGTGTGCGTTTGTGAAAGGTGTCAAATGGGGACATTGACATGAATACACACCTTTCAAATGGGGACCCCCCTCCAAACGGGGACGTCCCCGTTTGACTTAAGGCTTGAAACGTGCAGCCAAGCCTGTTTTTGGAACTCTCTAGCGAAATGAGGCAAAAACGGTATACGTCCACATTTAGGCAGCAAAATTTAAGCGCGAGGTGTATGCGTGTGTTTCCCGCTCCGCGGAGAAAAAATCTGCTCAATACACACAGGCCCCGTTTGCGCATGAATTAGTTAGTGACGTGACAAAGAACGAAGAGAGATAACACGAGACTGGAGAAAGAACAATACACGATTCGACTGCGGGCAATATTGTACGGAATGTAAGTTGAATTTTCTGATTTACTTTGAAACACTTGTTTGATGGACATAAACCGAAAACGAAACAATAGGCGTACCGTACCTAGTCAGATATTTTGTTTGTCCCCATGTTCCTGCAAATCAGAAGAAAATGCCAGAAGACAACAACAACAACAATCTTCCTTGAGGAATAGTTTATTACTCAGTTGTTGATACTTCAACGTTGCCATTCGATAAAGTGGTAGACGGAAAACAAGAACGACAACTAGACATTGTGGGTACAATGTCACGGTCTTTCCATGACGTCCCCCAAAGGTATTATTTCGCTGTATCGTGATGTGGCATATACTACACATTTTCCGGAAAGTTTAATTTGTCAAGATTGCGAGAGCCTTAGATCGAGTATGAACTTTCATCGTTATGTGCCGTTATCCAAACAATTGCTAAAAGATAAACTATTGAAAGTCTATGGTTTTCTGTATGAGTCCGCTCTATCTGGGCACTGAATATATGTCGCTCAATACTTATTTCATCGTGTACATCAACATACTTCAAACAGCATGCTAATTGTGGGCGGAAATTGTATCCTGCCTGCAACAATGCGAATGCATTCTTACTGTCAATTCCAAACACATATATATATTTCCTCAATCAAAATTGATGACCTGTACCAGAAACTTCAGCCTAGTATCCACAAATCGCGTGAAACAACAACGAGATGCAGTTGCAGAGATGCCCGTTCAATTACATATTGTGGCGCGCGATTTTAGTCGACTGGGTATTGTTCTTAAATTAGTAAAGAAATCCCTACCTTCTTTGGACAGTCCATTCGTACTTCATCTGGGAACATTCCACGTAAACGGCGGCATCGAATATTCCCTCGTTTTAGGGTCTTTAATCCTAGACACCTAAATGCCATCCCTGCCGAGCTTGCTTAGAAAATAGCTAAGCTCCTACGCTCGCCGTGAAAGGAACACTCGCGCGCATTTGAAGACAGACGCGCGCACTTCCGGTGAAGCAAATTATTCACCTTGTTTGTTTCCGAATACCAGTATCGCTAAGCCCCTGTCTACGCTGTAGTATGTCAAATTAACGGCTTTCTCGTAACTGTTCAAGTTTTCCACAATTACTGTTCCCGTAATAAAACAGCAAAGTGTGATAGAATTGGTTATATGTTCACTTGACATGTCCCTATTTAGCCTACATATCATTTGCAATAATAAATGTATTGATGATGTCCCCATTTGATTGGTTTTAAACATTTGTCCCCACTTGGATAGTCTACACTTGACGGAAGTGCGTCCCCATTTTAGCAGCATCTTTCACGGCGAGTGTGAAATGTGTACGTCCCCACTTTGACTAGCTTGAACACTTTTGGCAAATTTCAGAATTTGATGGATCCAAAGGTCCAGTGGGCGTCTCTATGATTGCCTTTATTGGAATCTGAGGTTCATTTCTCTCTTGGTACCTTATTATCAAAGTCCCCATTTAGGGGGGTTGTGGCATGCGTCCCCGGTTGACACCTTTCACATGTACGTGTGTGTGTATGCATGGGTGTATGCATGTGTGTGCGTGTATGTGTGTGTGTGTATGCGTGTGTGTGTATGTGTGTGAGTATGCGTCTGTGTGTGTGTGTGTGCGTGTGTATGCGTGTGTATGTGTGTGCCTGTATATATGCATGTGTGTTTGTGTATACGTCTGCGTGCATGGGTGTATGCATGTGTGTGCGTGTATGTGTGTGTGTGTATGCGTGTGTGTGTATGTGTGTGAGTATGCGTCTGTGTGTGTGTGTGTGTGTATGTGTGTGTATGTGTGTGCCTGTATATATGCATGTGTGTTTGTGTATACGTCTGCGTGTGTGTGTGTGTGTGTGTGTGCGTGTCGCCGTATGTCATGATACAGACAGATGAGAGAAAAAGATCAACACGTTCACCGGATACTGTGGTTTTACATCAGGGTCCTCATCTTACATCCGAGTTTGGACACCTGTTGACCTCAATAATTTGCATATGACCTCTGTGAGGTCACTTCCGCTTCCGTTGACGTGACCGGAACTGACCTTTGGCACCTGCGCGCGCAAAACAATACCGGATAGAAATTGCGCGCAGGGGCCAAAGGTCAGTTCCGGTCACGTGAACGGAAGCGGAGGTGACCTCACAGAGGTCATATGCAAATTATTGAGGTCAACAGGTGTCCAAAACCCGGGTGTAAGATGAGGACCGTGATGTAAAACCACAGTACCCGGTGAACGTGTTGATCTTTTTCTCTCAACTGTCTGTATCATGACATACGGCGACACACACACACACCTACACAGACGAATACACAAACACACATGCAATCACATAGGCACACACACATACACAGACACAGACGCACACATACACACAGACACACACAGACACATACACACAGACATACACACACACACACACACACAGATGCAGATCATGAGAGCTTCTGGACCTGGGCCTGATAGAAGTCAGGGATGGTGGTACATTCGTGAACATCCGGGCACTTTTACATCCGGGATTTTTACATCCGGGTTCTTGTACATCCCTGACTGTAGAACATCCGGGTACTCCTATGTTGGCCTATAAGAGCCGGAATTTTTGCGGCATTCATCATTTCCAGATCCACAGCCGATATGTTCTCTTCCACAATTTGCTCGCAGCGCTTTCATCGCCTGGACAGTTTGCGTTGTCACACACGTGCACGCCACGAAGTACCCATGCATACATGTGCGGATTGTGATATAGTCTTTAAGCATCCCAGTCAATTGAGATGTTACCGAAATGTCATACACGGATCACGCTCGCCACTCACGAGACCGGATATTTTAGTTTTTATGGGAATGCATCTGAGAATAGAAGAGCCGATGGAGGTCGATTCGCCGCCGCAAATTGAAGAGCCGAAGGAGATTGATCTCAGTGTTGAATGAGAGAAGTAAGAGCTTCGAGCTTCAGTATCATGGATTGCCCGAAGACGTTTAGGTTACACTGAACGAAGATTAAACTTTCTGAAATGATGGCTTCTGATTGGTCGATAGGACGGTCACCTTGCCTCTAACTATAAATACGGAAACACGCATGTTAGATGTACATTTCTCACAGCCTGTATCAAATGGAAAAGCCAGCCAATTCCAAGGCAGATGAGCAATCGTTGAAGCTTGACGAAAAGGTGCCGCTTCCCGCTCGACTCCGCAAAAGAGTTACCAAAAGATACCCGCCCATAACTATGGAAATGATTGATGATTTCTTCAGTGTGGGTTGCAGCTCAACCAGGAGAGAGCCCAGAGATCTCCGCTACCATCGCCAGCGATGCCTGACCTGCCTTGAAGGTGTACCCTTGGCCTTGACGCCCTGTGGTGGTGGTGGTGTGTGGTGGTAATAGTGGTGTGTTGTGGTGGTGGTGGTGTGTGGTGGAGGTGGTGTGGTAGTGTGTGGTATGTGGTAGTGTGTGGTGGTGGCAGTAGTGGTGTATGGTGGTGGTGGTGGTGGTGGCGTTGACGGGCGTCAACGCCCGGTGGTGGTGGTGGTGTATTGTGGTGGTGGTGTGGTGGTGGTGGTGGTGTGTGGTGGTGGTGTACGATGGTGGCGGTGGTGTATTGTGGCGGTGGTGTGTGGTTGTAGTGTCTACATATACACCAAACACGACGCATTCGGACCAAGGATGGTCCATTTCTACCCCAAACACCTTCCCTCACACCCCAAAATGGCCACTTTGGTTAATATTCCTACTGATGACGTCATCAATGACGTTGACATCTGCACCCAAAAGGCTACAAGATGACACCTCCCACGACGCATTCGGACCAACGATGGTCCATCTCTACCCTAAATAACTTCCTTCACTGTCCCAAAATGCCCACTTTGGCTACTACTCATACTGATGACGTCACCAATGACGTCACAGATGACGCGAACATCCCTCAAATGGGGACGTACACCATGAAAGCTACAAGATGACACCTCCCACGACACAATCTGACCAAGGATGGTCCCTGTCTACCCCAAATACCTTCCTGCACTTTCCTAAAATGCCCACTTTCGCTACTACTCGTACTGATGACGTCACCGATGACATCACAGATAGCGGGAACATCCCTCAAATGGGGCTGTACACCCAGAGAGCTACAAGATAACACCTCCCACGACACAATCGGACCAAGGATGGTCCCTCTCTACCCCAAACACACCTCCACGCAGCCCCAAAATGACCACTTTACTTACTACACCCAACTGCGCATGCGCAGGTTGACGCGACTTGCACTAAAAACACGCCAGTCTGACTCTACCCCACACAAGCTTCACTTTGACACCTCCTACGACCCATTTGGACCCATAGTGGTCCATCTCTACCCCAAACACACCCCCACATACCTACCAATATGCCTGCTTTCTATACTACGACCAGACTGCGCATGCTCAGAATATTGAAAACGGACGAACCATTAGTCCAGTCCCTCCACGAGAGCTTCAAGATAAGACCTCATACGACACCATAGGATCATTAGGGGCTCACCTAGACCCCAAAACGTTCACCCAGTACGGACCTATACACCCATAGCCAGTATGGGTCTATATGGATCTACCCAGACCTCGGTGACTTTTCCCAAAAATTTCACCGATTCGCTCCGGGACCCCTCTCATTGTGATTTTCATTCTTGGCGAGACGAGAAAAACAAGACCAAACAACCCATATCACAATGAACGTGTGTGAATTTCCCAGGTTGGACCTATACCCCCATATAGCCAGTATGGAGCTATATGGGCTATATGGTACTTTTCCAAAAATTTCACCGTTTCGCTCCGGGACCCTTCTCATCGTGTTCTAAATGACGAGACGTGAAAAACAATACCAAACAACCCATATCACAATGAACGTGTGTGAATTTCCCAGATTGGACCTATACCCCCATATAGCCAGTATGGGACTATTTCGGCTATATGGTACTTTTCCAACAATTTCATCGTTGCGCTCCGAGACCCTTCCCATCGTGTTTTAAATGACGAGACGTGAAAATCAAATCCAAGCAACCCATATCACAATGAACGTGTGTCAATTTCCCAGGTTGGGCCTATAACCCCCCCCCCCCCCTTCATGGCCAGCCTATGGGGCTATATACAGACCTCGGTGACTTTCCCCAAAAATTTCACCGATTCGTTCCGGGATCCCTCCCATTGTGTTTTTCTCGGCGAGACGTGAAAAACAAGACCCCACAAGCCATAGTGAAGCCCGCGAAAAAAATTGGCCATCCCCATACCCCATACAGGCATTTTCCCTTATATCGTATAATACAGACCCCTATTGTAGGGGTAAAATCCGAGTTCCGCTTTTTATATTTTCCGAAAAAAATCCTAATTTTACATGCACCCACCCCATTGACTTGATAGGCAGGCCCCGATAAGCCCGGTGACCGATATTAGCCCTTTTGGCTAGAGTTGATAGCATTTTTCCCCTATTTTAGGGGTAAAGTCCGTGTTCCGCTTTTTATATTTTCGGAAAAAAATCCAAATTTTACATGCACCCACCCTATTGACTTGATAGGCAGGCCCCGATAAGCCCGGGGACCGATATTAACCCTTTTGGCTAGGGTTCATAGGGGTTTTCCCCTATTTTAGGGGTAAAGTCCGTGTTCCGCTTTTTATATTTTCGGGGGAAAATCCCAATTGTACATGCACCCACCCCATTGACTTGATAGGCAGGTCCCAATAAGCCCGGGGGACCGATATGACCCCCATGGGATAGAGTCGATAGGAGTATATTCTAGGGTAAAGTCCGTGTTCCGTTTTTTATATCTGGAGACATTTTACATGCACCCTCTAGAGGGCAGCACCATCGATGCCAAAGGGGAATCCCCTTTTTCTTTGTTTATTTTTTGCGGAGATATACGGACAATAAAGGCTTTACCCTCGGGTCGCACGGATGCTAGACTCGTCCTAATAACATCGTCCAACACCTATAGATTATGTTATGTTTAAGTCTTCCTTCCCATGGTTTCAGGTATTTTTTTTCGACCATCCCCGCTCCATGGTGACACCCGACAACCTCAAACTTGGACAATACACCAGGCAGATTGCGGAAACTATTTTCGTTATGAAATACAAACAAAAATGGCGACATGACATTCGCTCCGAAGCTCAATGCTTCGTTGAATGTTACGTACCTAAAACATTAAATAGAGGACACTGCATGTTTACTCTTGAATATCACAAATATTATTCTGTAAAAGAAGGGAAGATAACGGAGTTATCCTTCGTCTTTCACGGCAAAATTGTCTGTGGTATTCAAGCGTTTCCATGCAATATTCTCTTTATTTTGTTTTATATATAATTTCTATTTTACATCGCCTGATAAATCGTTACACCTCCGAACTATTTGTTTACTCAAAACAGTAGTAATATGTTGTGCCGCCGATTACACCATGGCTGCGGGCGTTCGCTGTGACCCAAATAGAATTGATGAATGAAGTGTGTGAAGCCGGCCGTCAGTTTGTATAAAAGATTCAGTGCGCGTGACGAAACGTTCTCGTCGTAAATTGTATAGAAGTGTGAAAATTTGAAATTTTATACATTTATCGACTTTTTGGAAGCAGTTTTGTGGATTTCTCCAAAAAAATAACCAGAATATTGTATCGGACTTGTTTCTACCGTGACAGACACAGCTGACAGTAAACGTTCGCTAAACGTCATGGTGATAATGCACTGCAGTTAAATAACAAAACTAATGGCATTGAGGAATTAGGTAACATTTATATCCAAATATTCCCAGGATGACACTTTCTTGGTAAATAACAAATATCGGATGGGCCAGTTCCCTGCGAGACGCGACCCCACGTATACATGTTTTTCATAGTGAAGCTATAGATTATTGCTGACGAAGGGATACCTTCGAAGGTTTCTCTAATAATGCGGATCTAAAGTTTAAACTATGATGTTGACGTTGCCATTGTGTTATTTAACGGTCCTCTTTGTTTGCCGACAAGGGCTTGCATATCGCTCCAATTTGAACATTTCCACGCAACAAATGACACGGGTTATAGTCCACACAATCATGTGACCCTATATGGCGACAGTTCTTCACATATAATCACGTGATAAAAGCTGGTGGTCTTATACTTGATTGTGATTGGTCGACTCCTTGAGTGAGTGAGTAAACGAGATTTAATGTCGTTTCAAAAAAATTACAGTCATCACGACGGTGCCTGCATGCGCCAGGACACGAGAGCTTCCAGGACTCCTTGACACTAAACCCCATTATAATCATGATACGAGCAAAACCAGCGCTTTGTTGGTGACATCACCTGCGGTGATGACGTCACTTCGGGTGATGTCACTTCAGGTGATGAAGTCTTTTCCGTTCCAAGCTTCCCATCCTCACCATCGTATCATTATAAAATATCTTCAACCGAACCGAAATGACGCGAGTGGCCTAATCTTCCACTAAGGGCTAATTTGTCTATAAATATCGGTTGGTGGGATATATTGGCCGACTTCCGTCAAACTTAAGGTAACGAACCCCTCAACTCCTGTTCCAGGGATCTTTTTACAATAGCAATAAGGTCTTAAGTGAGGGTACTCATGCATGACGCAACTTGGAGCATCACCATATTCGTTAATCCTACTTATACTATTTTTGGCGTCGACAGTAAAAGTGTTTTTCTCAGGGCTGTGCTTTACTGTTGATTCGAAGATGCCAAACCCGGGAATCGTCTGAAAAGTAACCTGGTATAAAACTTTCGTGGAAGTCATTTGATCAGAAAGATCTGCTTTGCCGGTGTGGCCAATACTTCCTTTAAATTTTAGAACATCTTGATTGATCGAATATTTAACAATTTCAGTTACATTAATCAGCTGTAATATTTCGCACTTACTCCTATGTGGTTCTGTGGCAGAATTTATTACTTGTATTGCTCTGTTTATCGCCGACAGCCCGACAGGGTCATCCTCACCAATCTTAACCCAGGATAAACATGCGCACCAATGGGGCGCAACCCCCGCATGCGCACAACTCCTTTCTTTAGGAATTTCTCTGAATAAACTTATCCCCCTCTCGGGTATATTTCCCTTCTGAATGTTTCTATAGTCCAGAATGTCCAAGAAAGTGGCATGAATGTCAAAAGGAACTGACAGTCTCTTCACGTTCGTACGAAAATTCCTCATTGCCATTGGATACTTTTGCTCAAACCATGGCGGAAACCTAAAACCGAAGTAGGGCAACCTTTCTTCCAGTTTCCCCTGCACAGATTTCCTCAAATCGCTGAAGCGTGCTCCATGGTCACTCATAAGTATCAGAATCGTGTTATTCAAATGACCCCCTTCTTGTAAAAAATGAAGGAATTCTAGGGTATCCTCCTCCGCCTGCTGAATATTAGTGACCTTCCCGGGGTGGTGACTATATTCTCCGTGGAAACTGAACATGAATTTTCTCTTCTCTCCATACATTACACAGGCTTCTCTGAACCATTTCAAATGATTATAATATCTTCTAGTTGAACCGAAACACATAGGCTTGAATTTCCAATAACGTGGGAACGCCTTGACATAGAACGGTCGCATGTAGTGATCAACAGGTGGTTTACTGAAGCCCAGCATTCGGAAAGTGAAAGTGCCTATATCTGGTCCGTCCTCGGCCCACTGGGTCACATAGCCAATTTTCTGGAACTTCTTCATTATCCACGGGTGACCATCGACAGTCTTTGCTCCAGAGAAACCTCGTCTGGCTTCCGGTAGCTCTTCCTCGGTTAGGCCGGTTAGGATAGGTAACAGAGCAGCGGGAGTTCCATCACCCACGATATTGTATCCTTCCAGTTCTAGACCTTTCAGAACGGACGTGAAATACGACACTGTCTTGGGCAATTTTCGCTTCATTGTCATTCTTGAAATGGAGTCTAGCCCCAACATGAGAACGCTCAACCCCATTGCATTTGCAGGTAAGGGGCGTTCTTTGGCCCGTCTATGTGCCTCGGCGTTGTACGCAATCCCCGAATGCAAATTGAAATACGTTTTCCCGTCGGAAGAATTGCACAAGACAGAGAAGAAGTCGTTCTGCAAAGGGGTTCCATCGCGCATTGATTCAATAGATCGATCTTCTACAGTACTGAAGTCATTTCTAAATCGAAATGGCGTATATTTACATGAAATTTCCCCATGCAACTTCTGAGATTCGCTGGAAATTCTAAAAGTGCCATTGTCGGTGTAAACCCAGTTGGCTTCTTGGTCGCACACCAGTGGAGTGGATTGTATTTCGAAGTATTTGGCGACAGAAGGGTGGTTTATATCCAGCAACGGCGGCACGCAGACTTGTTTAGATAGCAGTGTAAATGATTGATTCTGGTTGTCCTCTTTAGTTTGAATGATCCATCTATCGGTGAATATCACGAGAGGATATCCATTAAAGAGATAAATGACAAATGGTACAGCTGCGAGAAGAGCTAATGTCCAGACGAGACGGCGGCGGCATGCATACAGGCTCATCGACTTTGACCAACGCATTTCAGATAGATTGTTGGCCTGCAAGAAAAAGAACATGAAAAATTTCATCAGGGTATACCAGCTATGAAAGAAAGATAGGCCTACCGCTTCTGGACATTTAGTATCATTTGAATTATTGCACTGAATCGTTGAGGTATGTCAACACCATTGCAGGGGTTATGAATTACAACACATATAAGGGAAGTGGGAAGAGGTGCCGACATACTGAGAGAGTCACATGACTTCACAGTATAGTCTTCCGGTTAACCTATTCTAAAGCACATACCAAGAATCTAGCGATTCGTGATAAGTGTTGTATCTCAGGTACACTTTTATTGTACCTGTTCATGTGGCAACATGGATGATATATTGGTAATTGGTGAGCTGATTCGCTGTGACAACTCGTACACTGGGGATTGGTAAGCTGTATCGTCGTCAGATGAAAATGACGGCATTAAACACAAAAAGACTAGTCTGTAAGGTCCGATGTCGACCCAGCATTAACTTCTCACAAATGCCAACATATACCAAAGAACAAAAGGTCTGTACAGGGGGTGGGCCTCGGGGACGAAACGTCCACCAGCAGAATCTCGCCATATACAGGTAAGAATTACAACACATATAAGGGAAGTGGGAAGAGGTGCCGACATACTGACAGTCACATGACTTCATCGTATAGTCTTCCGGTTAACGGCATGAATGCGCATCATATTTCCTGTGAGTGGGTATTCGTTAAGGATTTCTCAGAAAGTAGAACTTACCATATTTAAGACCCTATCATAAATTCGAACGAAAGAAGAGATAAATACATGCCCAAACCTGTCATTATGAAAATGAAGGATTGTGCAAGAGTGGAGGATGGTTGAAGAGTGGAGGATGGGGAAAGAGTGGAGGTTAATGGAAGATGAAAGATGTTGGTACAAAGGTGGATGATTGAATAGTATGGCGAGAAATGATAAAAAGAGGATGATGATGGAAGAGTGGAGGAAGGTTGAGGACTGGCGGATGCTGGTATATGATGGAAGATTGGATGATGATGGAAGAGGGGAGGAAGGTTGAGGAGTGGCGGATGCTGGTAGATGATGGAAGACTGGATGATGATGGAAGAGGGGAGGATTTCAAGATAGTGGAACAGTGGAGGATGATGGAAGAGTAGAGGTTGGTGGAAGAGTGGGGGATGATGGAAGAATTGAGGATGATGGAAGATAATCAAAAGGTGGATGATTATAGAAGAGCGGAGGATGGGGAAAGAGCGTAGGAAGGTGAAGGAGTGGAGGATGGTGAAATGGTGGAGTGGAGAAATGTGGAAGAGCGAGGGATGGCGGGAGAGTGCAATGTATAATGGAAGAGTAAAAAATGATGGAAGAAATGAGGATAGTATATAATAGATAATAGAAGAGTAGATGATGGTAGAAATATGGATGATTATAGAAGAATGGAGGATCGGAAAAGAGCGTAGGAAGGTGAAGGAGTGGAGGATGGTGAAAGGGTAGGGAAGTGGAGAGGTGTGGTAGAGCGAGGGATGGCGGGAGGGTGGAGTGTATAATGGAAGAGTAAAAAATGATGAAAGAAATGAGGATAGTAGATAATAGAAGAGTAGATGATGGTAGAAATGTGGAGGGTTGTGGAAGATCGGAGAACGGTAGAGGAGTGGACGATGGTGGATGAGTAGAGTATGATGGAAGATTCGAGTGTGATGGAAGTGTTGAAGATGCTGAATGAAAGGTGGATGATTGAAGAATTAAGGACGGTGGAAGATGCTGCAAAGGGGATGATGGTAGAAGGGTGGAAGAGTGAAGGATTATGGAAAGGTGGAAGACGATGGAAGAGTAGAGGATGGTACAAAACTGGTGGATGATGGGAGAGTGGAGGATGGTGGAAAAGTGGAGGATGGCGGAAGAGTGGAGGATGGCGGAAGAGTGGAAAATGATGGAAGAGTGGAGTTTGATACAAAAGTGGAAGATTGTGGAAGGGAGGAGGAGGATGATGATGAGAGAGAGAAGGATGATGGAAGAGTGGAAGGTGCTGGAAGAGTGGAGGATGTTAGAAAAGCGGCGGATGATGGGAGAATGGTGGATGATGGGAGAGTGGCGAAGGATGGAAGAGCGGAAAACGGTAGAAGAGTGGAGGATTATGGAAGAGTGGAGGATGATGGAAGACTGGAGGATGACGGAAGTGTTGAGGATGCTGAAAGAAAGGCGGATTATTGAAGAATTGAGGATGGTGGAAGATGCTGAAAAGATGATGATGGTAGAAGAGTGGAGGAGGGTGGAAGAGTGAAGGACTGTGGAAAGGTGGAAGATGATTGAAGAGTGGAAGATGATGGAAGAGTGCAGGATTGTACAAAAGTGGAGGATGATTGGAGAGTGGAGGATGGCGGACGAGAGGAAGGTGATGGAAGAGTGGAGAATGGTACAAAACTGGAGGTTGATGGAAGAATGGAGGTTGATGGAAGAGTGGAAAACGGTAGAAGAGTGGAGGATAATGGAAGATGATGGAAGAGTGGAGTATGATGGAAGACTGGAGGGTGATGGAAGTGTTGAGTATGTTGAAAAAAAGGTGGATTATTGAAGAATTGAGAATGGTGGAAGATACTGAAAAGAGGATGATGGTAGGAGAGTGGAGAAGGGTGGAAGAGTGAAGGATTGTGGGAAGTGGAAGATGATGGAAGAGTGGAAGATGATAGAAGAGTGGATGATGATTCAAAAGTGGGGGATGATGGGAAAGTGGAGGATGGTGGATGAGAGGAAGATGATGGAAGAGTGGAGAATGGTGGAAGAATGGAGGTTGATGGAAGAGTGGAGAACGGTAGAAGAGTGGAGGACGATGGAAGATTGGAGGATGATGGAAGAGTGGAGGATGGTACAAAAATGAAGGATGGTGGAAGAGTGGAGGATGATAGAAGAGTGAAGGATAGTGGAATGTGAAGGAAGAGTGCAGGATGCTACAAAAGTAGAGGAGCATGGGAGAGTGGAAGATGATGGAAGAGCGATAGAAGAGTGCAGAATGATGAAAGAGTGGATGATGATGAAAGACTGGAGGAGGATGGAAGTCTTGAGGATGCTGAATGGTGGATGATTAAGGAATTAATTATGGTGGGAGATGCTCAGAAGAGGATGATGGTACAAGAATGGAGGAGGGTGGAAGAGTGGAGGATTGTGGAAAGGTGGAATATGATGGAAGAGCGGAATATGATGAAAGAGTGGAGGATGGTACAAAAATGGAGGATGCTAAGAGAGGGAAGGATGGTGGTAGGGTGGAAGGTGATTGAAAAGTGGAGGATGGTACAACAGTGGAGGATGCTGAAAGGGTTGAGGTTGATGGTAGAGTGGAGAACGGTAGGAGAGTGACGGATGATGGAAGAGTGGAGGATGAAGAAAGATTGGAAAATGCTGGTGTTGAGGATGCTGAAAAAATACTGAAAGATGATTGAAGAATTGAGAATGGTGGTAGATGCTGAAAAAAGGATGATGGTAGAAGAGTGAAGGAGGGTGAAAGAGTGAAGGATTGTGGAAAGATGGAAAATGATGGAAGAGTGGAAGAAGATGGAAGAATGGAAGACGATACACAGGTGGACGATGATGGGGGATTGGAGGATAGTGGATGTGTGGAGGAAGGTGAAAGATCGGAGGATGGTGAAAAAGTGAAGGTTGATAAAAGACTGAAAGATATTGGAAGAAAGGTGGTTGATTGAAGAGGATGGTGGAAGATGATGAAAGGAGGATAATGGCAGAAGAGTGGGGGAGGGGTGAAGGTTTGTGAAAAGACGAAAAATGATAGAAGATTGGAAGATGATGGAAGAATGGAGGACGGTACAAAAGTGGACGAAAGGTGAATGAAGACTTGAGGCTGGTGAAAGATGCTGAAAAAAGATGATGGTAGATGAGTGAAGGAGGTTGGAAGAACGATTGTGGAAGGGGGGAAGATGATGGAAGATTGGAAGATGGTGGAAGAGTGGACGATGGTACAAAAATAGAGGAAAATGGTGGTTGAAAGATGTTGGAAGAGTGGAAGGTAATGAAAGAGTTGAGGATAATGTAAGAGGGAGAGATAGTAGAAAAGTGAAGAATGATGAGAGAGAGGAGGATGATGAAAGGGGTAAAGAAGATGGAAGAATGGAGTACGGTACAAAAGCGTACGATGATGGGAGAGTGGATGATGGAGGATGGGAGGAGGATGGTAGAGGAGATGGGGATGCCGGAAGAATGGAAGACAGTGGAAGATTGAAGGATGGTATAAAAGTGGAGGATGGAGGAAGAGTGGATGTTGGTAGAAATATGGAGCATGATGGAGGATGATGGAAGATGGTGCAAGAGTGGAGGATGTTGGTTGATGGGGAAGAGTGGAGGATCATGGACGAGTGAAATGGAGGATGGTGGGATGCTGAAAGATGATGGAGTGTGAATGATGGTAGAATAACGGAGGATTGTGTAAGAGTGGAGGATGGGTATAGAGTGGAGGATGGTGGGAGACTGGAAGATGGTAGAAGAGTGAAGGGTGGAGGAAGAATTGACGAAGGTACAAAAGTGGAATATGTTTCGGGAGTGAGGGTGATGGGACTTGGAGAAAGGTAGGAGAGTGGAGGTGGCCCTCCAAAGTTTCGTAGCAATGGTCCCGGTATAATTTCATAATACGATAGACTGTCCGTGTTCTGCTACATCATAATTCTCCTTGCCTTCTTAATAGCTCATATCTATAATACCATCCTGTTTCAACGCTGCAAACGAGCATATACAGATCGATGGATGGCTTCGTCTACAACACGGTGATCGGAACAATGGAGTAAATTTTGTCCTGCGTCAGTTATGCTCCTTGGGGTGTGCCTAAAAATCAGGACTCATTTACCGAGAGAAAATTTGACAAAAACGAGCAGGTTGACCCCCACTTTTTTCGCCTTTTTAAGTTGGTACCGGAACATGAGAAAGAAGTTTAACTGAAATCGCTCTTATAGTACAGCAGATAGGTGAAAAATTTGGTCGAATTGTGCCTTTGATGATAGAAGCATGAAAATTGGCACACTGTTAGAATATACCTCCATTTAGATTTTTGGCTATAGGGCCATCACACATTTGCCCTCTGGCGGCCATTTTCCAAGATGGCCGCCATCGGATTTTATAGTACATTAGATATGGTAGATCTAGTTCATTGTGTGTACAGGAAACCTGATTTATTTGTATTATGCAGCTCATATCAGTAGTTTATGTAACCCTACAATGATACGGCCATCACACATTTGCCCTGTGGCTGTTATAGTATATTAGATATGATCCATTGTGAGGGTAGGAAACCTGATTTATTAGTATTATGCAGCTCATATTATCAGTAGTTTGCATAACCGTAACATGGTAGATATTGACATTCCTTTGGGAGTAATGAAGGAGCATTGATGCTAGTTTAAATGACGGAACATCATCCAAACTTACTGGAGCAATCACCTTTCCGTTCAATGCAATGAAACCATTCAGTTCAAGACATTGCTGCGTGTGAGCAAACATCACTCCAGTGAAGGTTCTCATTACATGTATGATTCAGGTTTTACAGGTCAATGTGACCTAATTCATTTCCCATACGTCTTCAGCCAATATTGCTTGTCAGTCCGTGCAAACTCCACCGCAGAGACAAAGAGCAGTGCACTGTAGAGCAGCTTTGTGACACTCTTGCATCAACAACGTATGAGTTCCAGACAAGCTTGCGTGGCTTCTGGTACGTTGTCCAGCATATTTCCCAACCACCCTCGACCTTATTCCACCCCCATTCGCTTGGAAATGGAAGCTCTGGAGCTGCGATCATCATCTGGGCCCAGCAGTGACCACCCTGGTAGGCAGCCCTCTTTATGTGCTGGGTGAGTGCAGCGCGTGTGGGAGGAAGACCGTCAATTGCTCTGCCTTTCTGAGTGAACAGCTGCTTCCTTGCCTCCTTGGCATACTCCGGGTTACTGGTATGGTCGTACAGCAGGACAACAAATCGAGCCATTGCTCTGTGGATTGTGGGCTTAGCCTAGCAACCAAGGCACAGGGTGCTGGGGTGACATCTCGTATGTGTTCCAAGTCTCCCATGCCCATGCCCACAAAACAGGACAACGTGACGCACCCAGTGAAGGCGTGGAACATCGGTAATGCGACACACCGACCAGGACCAAGTGCTCTGGCTATTTCATGGGCGGCAAGGAAATGGAACTTCTTTCCACCAAAGGCAACCCACAGTTCAGAAATTCCAAGGAGCTGGGCCGATGTTACGGCCAAAACTACAACACCGGTTTCAACTGTGCATATTGACACTTTGTTGTGCCGTTGGAGAGGAGCAGGATGCGAGTATCCTCCCCTTCATGGGAGCAGGGAGCCAAACCCGAGACATCTTGGCGATTTGTGCAAAGCACATCAGTGTGGTGCGTGGTGTTGACCTGTTTGTCGGTGTCGATGCCTAATACATTCATTGCCAGGAAGGAAAAAACCTCCAGCTGCTCTGCGTCGTTGGATGGTGTCTGGTCCCGGGTCTGGCAAGACAAAGATGGCCGTCACCATGAACAGAGGAAGCATGTACAGATGGCATTTGTGCGAAACGTGGAATCATTGAGTGAAGCCATAGAAGAGATGAGAAACCCATTATATATATATAAATCTTTATTTATTGAGGGTACATGTAACTCAATCAGTTATAAAATTCCTTGAGAGCAGCAGCGATCTTGTACTGGACAGTAGAAAAATTGCAGCTGTAGCCGGCACGGTGCCAGTATAAGACTTATGGTAATGAGCGTCTTGTCAGCCGAGCAACTCCCATTGAAGATCATATCGAGCGGAACAATCTCCATCTCTTCAGTCGGTCTCCAGTCCGAGAGAAGTCAAGCAAACAATTACAGCTGTCATCCCTGAAGAATGACTGTTCGCTGTTCTCTAGGCTGTACATTGCCTCATGGATTTGGACGAATTCTTCAAACAGGAAAATCAGGCCTTTTCCCCAGCGCTGTCACAGATGGGTGTCATGGGAACCTGGACAAAGTCGATTTTGCTTGGAAGACCTTATTCCTGTGAAAGAAAAGGCGTCCTACAGTGCAGGTCACCATCCTTGATGGTGCTGCCATTGTCAACATTCTGCGACCTGGGAATGCGAAAACGTTCCAGGATTATGTCACTGATGTTTCCCTACCATACATCACATCACAGCTTCAGCAAGTAACCAGATTAGACATCGTCTGGGATCTGTACATGCATGAAAGCTTGAAGGCTTACACTCGTACTAGGCATCGACACCAACAAACAGGTCAACACCATGCACGACACTGATGTGCTTTGCACAAATCGCCAAGATGTCTGCTCCCATGAAGAGGCCGATACTCGCATCCTGCTCCACCTTGAAGATGCCGTGAGACAAGGACAAAACAAAGTGTCAATACACACAGTTGACACCGATGTTGTAGTTTTGGCCATAACATCGGCCCAGCGCCTTGGAATTTCTGAACTGTGGGTTGCCTTTGGTGTTGGAAAGGAGTTCCGTTTCCTTGCCGCTCATGAGATAGCCAGACCACTCGGTCCTGATCGGTGTGCCGCACTGCCGATGTTCCACGCCTTCACTGGTTCCAACACGGTGTCCTGTTTTGAGGCAGGGGCAAGAGCACTGCATGGGATACCTGAAACACATACTGAGATGTCACCCCAGCATCCTGTGCCTTGGTTGCCTGGCCAAGCCCACAATCCTTAAAGCAATGGCTAGGGCCACTGCAGCGATTAGGTTGTCCTGCTGTACGACCGTACCAGTAGCTAAATGGAGGTATATTCTAACAGTGTGCCAAGTTTCTTGCTTCTATCATCAAAGGCACAATTTCTTCACATATCTGCTGTACTATTACAGATTTTTCTGGAAATTGAGCCGAATTTGTCCATTTTTCGACATTTTAAGGGGGTTTCTAGGAAAAATGAAGCAAGATTGGAGGGGAATGTGTGAGATTCAGTTTTCTACAACATATCAGTGCTATGTTTTAAAATAATAGTTTAATCATGCTCTTTCAGAAAATATATACATATATGTGATTTGGGCTGAAGATTTTACGACAATTGTGGCCGAAAAGTGGACCGATGATCTATTTCTTAGTGAATGGAAGAATCTCTGGAGTGCACCCGGAGGATAATGGAAGAATGGAGGATGATGGAAGAGTTGAGAATGGTGAAAGATAATGCAAAGAAAATGATGGTAGAAGAGTGGAGAAGGGTGGAGGGGTGAAAGATTGTGGAAAGATGGGAATTGAAAGAGTGGAAGAGTGGAGGACGGTACAAAAGTGGAGGATGGTGGAAGAGTGGAAGATCATGAGAGATTGAAGGATGGTGAATTAAAGAGTGAATGGTGATGGAAGAGTTGGGGATAGTAGAAAAGTGGAGGATGGTTGAAAATGAAGGAACAGTCGAGAATGAAGAATGATGGAAGAAATGAGGATAGTAGAAGATGAAGGAAGAGTGGATGATGGTTGGTAGAAGAGTGGGGGGTGACGGAAGAGTGGAGAATGGTACAAATGTGGAGGATGATGGAAGAGGGGAACGGTAGAAGACTGGAGGATGATTTAATAGTTGAGAAGTGTGGAAGATGCTGAAACGAGGATGATGGTAGAGGAGTGGAGTGGAGGATGGCACAAATGTGGAGGATAATGGGCGAGTGGAGGATGGTGGAAGATTGGAGGATGGTACAAAATTGAGGGATGATGGGAGACTGGAGAATGGTGGAAGAGTGAAGGATGGTACAAAAGTAAAGGATGATGAGAGATTGGAGGATGGCGGAAGAGTGGAAGGTGATTGAAGAGTTGAGGATAGTAGAAAAGTGGAGGATGATTGAAGATGGTGGAAAAGTAGAGGATCGCTGAAGATGAAGGAAGTGCGGAGGATGATGGAGGATGGGGAAAAGTGACGGATGGTGTATGAGTGATAGATTGTAGAAGAGTAGACGATGAAGGAAGAGTGGAAGATGATGGGAAGAGTGGGAGATGGAGAAAATGTGGAGAATGATACAAAAGTTTAGGATGACGAGAGAGTGGAGTATGGTGCGAGATTGAACGCTGGTACAAAGTGGAGAATGGCGGAAGATTGAAAGATGGCAGACAAATGGAGTATGATCGAAGATGATGGGAGAGTGGAAGATGATGGAAAAGTGAAAGATGGCAGTGGTGGAGGATGAAGGCAGATTGGAAGATGACGGAAGACTGCAAGGTGATGGAAATGTTGAGGATGGTAGAAAAATGGAGGATGATTGTAAATGGTAAAAAAGTGGAGGATGACTGAAGATGATGAAACAGTGGAAGATAATGGATGATGGGGGAAAGTGAAGGATGATGAGAGAGTGATAGATTGTATGAATAATACCCGCCGGAACTAATCCATATGAAAGCGTGCCGAGTTTACGACGCTCACTGCCAACTTCTCGTCCGAGTAACTTTGACCCCACCGCATTCATAAAGCCGGAGTCGACCGAGAACTTGTAGTTGTTGTTCCCAGCCCGAATTTTGAATCTGTGAGCATCATATTCTGTCACACATTCATTCTCACACAATATAATTATATCTGAAAAAAACTGGGTAATAAAATGAAGGATCTGACTATTCAAACACGATTTAGACATACCGTTCAGTGTTTCCTCAAAACAATAAAACAGGTTGATCCTGTCACCAGTTTCTCCTTCATTGTGTTTCAATTTACCTAGTCGCCAAACGAGGCACACAAAGGGACTATTCTTCGTACCATTTGATAATTCTTCAGGCTCTACACGATGCAGTCCAAATGCGATATCTTTTCAATTTCTCCATATGACGATACTGTTGCAGGCCCACCCATGTCGACCGTATACTACTCCAAGGGGGAAATGCGAGAGCTGCTGTTGCCGTTGGAGAGGGTGTTCCACTATTTGTGTAAACCAAAATGGCAAAATCCTGAATACTGGGTTAAAAATTGAAAGCGACCCCTTATTGCGAATGTCACTCCGTCCAGTATTTTAACTTATCCACCAGTTGTATAGAAAGATGAAATCTCTTTGCATTCGAGGTTGGGAAATCGGGCGTACCTGACCTCTAATCCTTGACATTTGAAGAGGGTACTTCCGGTCACGTGAAAGTATGACTTGGGGGAAATAGCCGCCGATCCCGCAAAACTCTGGAAAGACGGCTTTACATCTAGTCAAATGGGTCTAGATTGAACATATTAGGTCCACATGGGTTGTGCAGGGCCTCGAATTGGTGTAAGGGATAGCGCGGGCGATAGGTTGTAGTCGGAAGGGCATAATGAGTCTGTCTAGCCTGACGGAGTATGGTATGGTATGGTATCGGAGTTAGACGTGACTGAGTCAGCGGGTTAGGTACAAATAAGTGAGTCAGTGAGTGAATCGTGTCCAACGCACGTCTTAACGCAGTGACGTTCTAATGTTGGGGAGTAAGATTCCTACACACATACACCCACCTATATCTAGTCAATAATGTCTTATCGCCTCTTTTTGATCGGGTGAGGCAGGACTGTGTCTTAGGTTATTTGAGAGAAATCGGTTTGTTGCATAAGTTTTAATGTGTGTATGTTTTAATGTGTTCGATCACTAAGTTATTAACATGAATACTTAGAATTTTGTCTCATCGTCGTTATATGGTTGAAATATTGCTGAACGCGACGTTAAACCTCATCTCTCTCTCTCTCTCTCCTCTCTCTCGCCTTGACGCAATCAGATGTGAGAAAGAAGGATGAACAACAACAACAACAAGCAGTTTGCGGATTACACAACCACAAGCATTTTGCGTATTACACATTTTATTTATGCCCTACATCACATGATAACCAACCTGTGGGAGCCGAGTTGGGTGTGTTTACAATTCACCTATGCTATTGTAAGTGTATCAGATGCATCCTCGGCCATGTTCGCTCGTCCGTGTGCAGTGGTCATCCATTCGTTCTGTTGCATCCCTAAGCGTCTTCGGGAAGTCCAGGGTGCTGTAATGCCAACATATCCTGATACACGAAGGTTATTTTATCCACTCGCCAGCCACGTTACCCGAAGTGCCCTCGACGAGCGCTTTCAGACGAGAACCTACATGACCCACTTTGCCCACTTATGGCAAACCTACACCCATTTCACGGGGTATTTGACTGGGCGTCTTTTCCATGTTTTGTCAAGTCAACAGTTACGTTACCTGGAGCGCCCTCACGAGATCCGGCACGACCGAAATGGACACAATAATGTGCATCTAGGCCCATTTGACTGGGTGTAAGGTCCGTTTTTTCGAACGTTTGGAGAGGTGTCCGACTGTTAATCTTATAGTTTTGCATCCATGCACCCGTCAGTCACATGATCGAAAGTGACCTCTCCAAGGTAAGATGAAAATTCAAGGTCAAAGGTCAAGGGTCAACGGTCATTTTCGCTACGTTCATCCACCCTCATTCCCCCGCCACGAATGCTAAGAGATTTTACATTTCTATACGACTGATAGGTGAGTTAAAATGGACGGGGCGACAATCAGAACAATAGGTCGCTTCGGTTTGCACCGCCGTCTTTAGTAATTTGCAGTTGAGTATGGGTGGGCCTGATTAGTAGGCATAACATATAACAATCCTTAGTTTAGAACGAACATTCCGAATTACAGTAAGTTTGAAGTAGTGTCGGGAATCTAAAAAGCGCATTTGAAGTGCACCGTATAGAACCCCAAGAATCATAAAATGGAATGACCAATATTCCTTTCGTGCCGCCTCTTTGGCGAGGGCGGTCAATTGAGATACAATGCTGGAGAAACCGGTGACAGGATCAAGTTCTACTGTTTTGAGGAAACACCTACCGGTATGTCTGAATCATGTTTGAAAATTCAGATCCTTCATTTAAGGGGGTGACATATGCAACTATAGCTTTTTAATCGAATAACAAGTGATCTGATTACTAATGAAAGCTCGTTTGAAAAACGGGCGAAGAGCATTTCCCCAGATAATTTTGTAACACATAATTTGGTACTCACAGGGCTTTAGATCTCCCCAATTTGGGCACATCCCCTATTAGGGGGGGGGCAATTTTTTTCAGGATCGGACAGAGTCTGGGGCACATACCCCTGCATGATGACCAATCGGGAATCATCACTGCTATAAGTGCCTCTGAGAAGGGATTTCTTCTCCAATGAGCGAAACCCAGTGTGAGGCAACACCAACTTTATTTTGCGTTTCATGGGCTCACCGACATTAAAAAATCGAATAAAAATAAAATTTCAAATTGCCACTTATATATTTCCCATGAAAGTTTGAAGTTTGAACAGACTTTAGCCCCATTTTTATTCCTGATTGTATGAATTAGGCTGTTGTATTCTATCTGAAACAATGCCAGCAAATAAAAATGAAAAACAACAAAAAATAAATACCTTTCACTTTGTTATAAAATGCTGCTTATACTACTTAGGCAATAACGACATTCAATGTAAATCCGGAACTCACTGGCTGTGTGATCTATCACTCTGTCATGGTACCCATATTTCGACAGTGATGCAGTATGTCAGAGCTAGGAAATGGAGGGTGTTTCAAAAGCTCAGCTGATACAGCGTGGTTTTAAGTTACTGTTGAAAACTGAGGCTGTTGGAACACATCCAAAATTCGCTAGATTGTTCTGAAAGACAACCACAGCCACAACAAAATGATGACAATGTTAGATTTGGAGTGTATGTTGGCAGTTAACATGTGACTTAACATACAGTTTTTGATCTTGAGAAAATAGGTCAACGTCAGTCATATTCATAGACTTCAGGTCCATCATCAGTTGCATATGTGGTATCAATTTAGAATGCCTAGCTATATTTCATGTTATATCATAATATAAAGTATATAACCTTGAGAAAATAGGTTCAGTCAACTGGGATAGGCTTCTAGTCAGTCAGCAATTGCACAAGTATGATGAATTTGGAGAGCCCATCTTCACTTTAAAAATTATTGCTAATGCTAAATTTGACCTAGATAAAACAGGTGAAGGTCGGTCAATTTCATTAATTAGGCTTCTGATCCATCACCAGCTGCATATGTGGTATGACAAGAAAGATGGACAGACAGAGAGACCGACAGACAGACAGACAGACAGATGACACTGAAAATTCAGTTCATTTTGAAGATCATTAAATATCATCTTCAAAGTCTAAATATTCTGTCAAAATTCACCAGAACACACCATTCTACTTCAATTATAGAGAACAAAAGCAACTTCGAGTAGGGATCACAATTTTATTCCGTATATTCGCTATTAGTTCTAGCATCTTAAGCATTGAACAAAGTTACAAACAGCTCCATACGCACAGTATATATACAAGGCATAATGTTATCTTAGCCAATATGCATTTATGAATAGGTAAACCAGTAAATTATGTCTGTCATTTTCAGAAGTTGTTAAATGTTAAGCGATAACCTGACAGTGATCTACAAATGGTGTGATTCAGGTGTTACAATACACCCTCCACAAATGTTGTAACTCGCATAGGAATTTAAACATTTATAAAACATGCGTGTTACAACATTTGGAGGTTTCCATCAACTCTGATGTGGATTGCCAATAAAATTAGACCTATATTATCTTAAAATGACAGTCCTTGTCCAAACTTCATGACCTGTAGAAATTTTCAATGTAGGTACATACTCACTATATCACCATACTTTATTCATTTACGCAGTTTACTTAGTTCTTGCCAGATAAGCAGATTACATGCATGTATTGTTTTCATCAATTACAGTGTGTATTGTATCACCTGAATCGCTGTCAGGTTATTGCTTAACATTTTAACAATTTCTGAAAATATTTTAATATTCGTCCAAACTGACTGACATAATTTACTGGCTTACCTATTTATAAATGTGTACTGGCTAAGATCACATTATGCCTTGTATATATACTGTGCCTATGGAGCTGTTTGTAACTTTGTTCACTGCTGAAGATGCTATAACTAATAGCGAAATATACAGAATGAAATTGTCATCCCTACTCGGAGTTGCTTTTCTTCTCTATTATTGGAAAATCATCATTGGATCCAATGGATTACTTCAATTAGATATAATAATAATACTTTATTACGTAAAACATTTACCACATAGGGTTAAGAACGCATACATACATATAAGACAATATAACTCATTAAATTATATTCATACATGCACCAATCACACATACACATTCATACCATACAGATCTACATGTACATGTAAAAATTTCCCAGGTGGGATGTGCCATATAGCAGGTATGTATAAGTTCCACTTCAAAAATCTTTGAAGCACTGATTGGGAAATGAAGTGTTTACTTTGTTGACACAAGCAGTCTAGTAGTCCAATTATGTAAAGTGCATTATGCAATAAGTCAACCATTACAGGTTTTATTAACTGAATGGTCAACATACAGGCCTCATACAATATGAGGCCTGAATGGTAAAGCAGAATATCAGTGTTACAGTATATCTATTTGACCAAAATGGCCTGACTTCAAGCCCACTTGAATCCTTGCAATTTTCCATACTGACCATACACTGATGGCAGCGTATTTTCTCTGACTGCATTTTAGTTATATGTGTAAGCAGGGGTTGATGGAGCCTAGATTTAGATATATTTAGCTGACTTTACCCTATGCTACATGAGTATGCCAGCGCTAACAGCACCAATGTGCTTTCAATCCATTTTTAAACCATAATGTTAGTAAAATTAGTAATTGTAAATAAGAATGTATAATGAGATATAAATCAAGCATTATGTTGATGGGCTGCAAAATCCATATGAGAGGTGACCCTTCCATTTCAATCAAAAAAAAAATTGAACTCCTTTGTCCGTCTGACAATAATAAACTTCATGAACAGATGAAATACCAATAAATTGCGCTATACAAGTTTACTGTCTATAGTGCCCCCAATGATTAACAATATCACGAACCTACATGATGAAGCAAACTCTTCAGATGTGGCCTGGGGAATGTAGATATTGGACTCAAGTCAATAGAATTTCCTATATTTAAAAAATGACCATTTGGCTTAAAAGGGATGTGAATTATAACACTGGGAATCTTACATTCATGTTCAGCAAATAGAATTACTTTTCCCTGATTAAGAAGCAAAGGTGATGGTACGATAAGGCGGGATTTTGGCCTATACGTGGTGCGGTTGAAATCGAAAAAATAAAATGTCCTAAAAATACTTATGTTTTAATGTAACGGCAAGAGAAAATAGAAGTACACAATATGTGAAAGTTTTAGTGCGATTGCGTTATGATTATAGTTATCACATGAAACTGAAATCCACAGCTTGTGCTATTTCTTGAAAAAAAGCGTCTAAATCGAGTCCTTCAGACATGCATTTAGACGCGAAAGACCCCTTGGACCAAAACGCCATTTAACCTGATGTTGTGTGGTAACATTATATCGCCACTGCTGGAAGATTTTTTTGGTCCAAGGAGTCCTTCATACTAAAAAATGAAAAGTTATTATTCATAACGTTTGAAGTTTTCGGAAGTAGATTATAGTGACAAAATAGCCTGTTACAGTTGTTCGTATGTCATGGTGTAGTGGACACGAACGTTGGATCACAAGCGCCTCGAAATTTTCTTTTACCGAGTTCGAATCCCAGGAGGGCAACATGTGTGACGTCGACAAGTTATTTCAATCTTTCTCATTTTTGTGAAAAACAATTGCATTCTGTATATCTAAAAAAAATATTTTAGGCTATCATTATGAACCAGTTAAAAGTAAAATAAATATTGTTTACCGATGACACGATACCGTGTGGACATTACGGGCTAGTCAAACGTTGAAATCGAACGATCAGTCGCTCCGTTGACTGACAGTTGCCGCCAACGACAAAATGTACATTGCATTGTGATTGACAGATGGAGAGAAGAAATGTACATTCCTATGAGTCGGCTGGCTGTGGGCAAAAACCCCGCCTTACAATACCATCTCCTTTCCATTTTTGTGAAATCAAAATCTTATTTTGAGATGCAAAAATGCATCTCCATGATTCGTCAACACCACCAAAATCTTGTCAATTCTTTGCCTATCTTGCAAGATGATTATACCCAAATTTCATGGAAATCAAACACGTTGTTCAGAAGTTATGATGTTACACATGTTTACCTGCATCTACGTCTATAGCGCCACCTAGTGACGACCAAATGCCACGAAAAACAAGCGGGTGAAACCTAAAGCCCTAGGGAGATGGCACATAAGAGTTCAATGGAAAAAACTTTAATCATAATAATGATTATGGAGGTTTTGACGTGAAGTCAGATAAATGAGATTTTTCATTTAAATGGCAATTTGGTTCGCACCGAAAGGGAATTACCATGTCGCCAAGCCTATATTTATGCTTGGCAACCTAGAATAGAACAGTTTTTAAATATTTCTCCAAGCGAATTGGTGAATTTTCATTTCACGAAAAACTTTTTTCTTGAGACACAAAAAACTTGCTTTTATAATTACGCCAGGTACACCAAAACCTTTTCAGCACATTGACTAGCATTCAAGTCCATTGTAATAAAATTTCAAAGAAATCAGACAAGCCGTTCAGACGAAATCGTCAGAGAAAGGTTTACCTGTGCTCTGATTACAACGCCACCTAGTAGTGAGCAGCGAGTATCGAAACCCAAACACAAATTTTCCAGGCCTATGGAGATAGCACACCAAGTCTGACCCGAAAATATTAAACGGTTTCAGAGATATTCACGTTTAAAGTCGCGGCGGCGGCGGATCCGGCGGAGCCCTTTCTCATGAAAACATAAGGGCATCCACTTTGTGGAAATGCTCTAAATAGGCAATACAGTGAGTGAGTGAGTGAGTGAGTGACTGAATAGAATTTAACGTCGCTTTCAACAGTATTTCAGCAATATCACGACGAACCAACTAAGCACCACCCAGCCATGTTGTGTTCCTGATTGAAGCAGCATGGAACCAGACACCCTCCATCCACTCTATAAAACATTGAGGACAGCGCACAAGACACAGACAGGACGCTTACATGGTGCAATAAAGACAAGTGATATTACAGTGCTAGACATCACATTATCAAGTTCCTGTTGCTTCTCAGCAAAATGCAACAGGAACCTGAACACAATACAGTTAGTGGCCAATATCATATACCAAAATGTTCCCCAAACCTTGCTGAATGTGAATGTGGCACCTCTTTGAACCAACAATGCAAATTGGAGAATATAATTACAAAAATAATGGTTTTGGGACTGCCAGCAGAAGTACATAAATATTAAACACACAATATTGAAAAGCAGTTGAGAAAATTCTGTATAATATGTTCTACAACAAAGACTATGTTAGATATGAAAAATGATTTGGGAAGTATTTATAAATATTTTTTTACTTCTTCAGTAACTGTCTTAGTCTAGAAATTTTGTGTACCCGACATGTGGATCAAATCACAGATATGTGTCAATTGGCAATTAATTATGCAGCAGCTTTTAGAACCAGGCACAATCACAACAGGCTGTGAATGAATGGACCACAATAGACAGTTTGGGATTGAATAGAAAGAATCCAGCGCATTTCCCTCGCTGACTGCGCAAACTGGTTTGATGTATTAGCTTTTCAAACTAACACAGGTTGGTGACAGGAGTGTGACACACAGGTCCGTCTTAGACAGCTCTACACAACTGTGGACTGTCCTTCATATTGGCTGACACGAATTATCATTGCCTTGGAGAATTATTTAGACATGGTAAATGATACAAAATATTTTTAAAATACTTTTCTTTTCTGACATAGTCTTTGTTGTAGCAGTCATTTCACACAATTTTTAGGACCATCTTTCAAGAGTGTGTGTTTATTCTTTATTGACTTCTGCTGGCAGTGCCGAGATGCTTTGTTTCTGTAATTATATTCTCCAATTTACATGGTGTGTTCAACGGGGTATCATATTCACATTCAGCCAGGTTTGGGGAACATTTTGGTATAAGATACTGGCCACCAACTGTATTGCCTATTTAGTAATCAGATCACTTGTGATTCTATGAAAAAAGGTACAGTTGCACATGTCACCCCCTTAATTGCCCAGTTTCCCCCAGATACATTTATATTGTGTGCGAATGAATGCGTGATAGAATATGATGTTCACAGTCCGAATTCGAGCTGGCGACAACAACGACAGCATAAATATGATGAGGACAGTTCGAGTGTGATTTCAGACTGGCAAGGTTCTCGGTCGACTCCGACTCTATATTAGACTGATGAGTCTCTATTTCATACTATTTCATAATAATAAAATGATCTTTAATGAATATATACGTTTGATAAGTAAATAAATGTGATTTTTTTTCGCTACCAGCGTTAAGAAGAAGGGAGACCGGAGAGATTTTGACATTTTTTGTCAGGTTGAAATTTTCAAAAAGGCACTAAATTATCAAATGCCCATTATTTCATCTCAGAAAGATAGAAAACCCAATTAAACACAAGAAAACATGACTATTTTTTTTAACTAACTCGAAAAAGAAAAGATTTTGTGGAGCAAAATTGACAAAAAATGTAGTGGATTTCTCGAAGTAAAATTTGAAAATTGAAGAAATATAGTGACTGTTTAACTCACGAATAAAGTTGTATCAACTCTTTGAGGGCAAACAAGAATGACCTACTTGAAATTGTTGGGAAATAAAATGCTACACGTGGTCAAATCAACTGAATTGTTCAGAAAAATGGCGATTCATATTTCTTTCTGCTCAGGTGGACTTTTTCCGGTCTCGATGCATTAACTCTTCACACAAAACTGAACACCTGTCAATCAAAGTCAATCTGAATGAGACAGTCATTCAACATGTTGTTGTTATTTTGTGTTATTGTTGTTGTTGGCACATGGTCCGGAGGGTTATTGGCATTTAGGTACGCACGTTTATGCTCACTCATTCTCACAACCACCTCGCTGGGGGTCTAATAATACCCCAGCCACCAGTCAGATTTTTGGACCGGATTCGGTGCCTTCGCGCACATCGCCGGAATTGACATCATATATAGTAAAATAGATGCTTACCGAACATTTCGATTACTTTTCAAGTCTGCATAATACCTCTGTTGACCAAGCGTTGAAAAGAATTATCTGGAGATTATTTTTCCTGTTTATCTGGACAGAGCATATGACAAGTAGTTCGCTCATGTGCAACACTGAAGGAGTTGTTCGGCCGAATTCAAACTGAACCGTGCGTACGTGGATCTTCCCCTATACGTCATAGCAACGTAGTAACGGTCAACTTCCGCTATTGGATGCAGGGATGATAAATGAGCCTGCGAAATGGAGCATGCGCTGTGGGGAGGATGCCATTCTCATCGACAAACGCTTTCAGAACATGCGATCGGAATGCACAACCATTCAGGTGTGAGGGCTACTCACCGAAATTCACTACACTACCATCTTTGTTGTCTAAATTTGATGCAATTAGACGGATGATCTATTTTTCCTGAGTTTGACCAAATTATCAAATCTCGCGCGATTTCTCGACAAGAAGGCGACAGGATATTAGAGTGAGGCGGCTGGAAAAAGTACATCTCTAAAGAGGTTTATAAAAATGATTTTCTGCAATGAAACTGTCGAATTAAATATTTTGTATGCTAAATATCACCATATTTTACTGAATTATGATGCCTCTTTGAGGTTTATACATGTTATGGACGATATATTCGACATGCCTATTTGGGCGTATGAATATTATTAACATGTGATGGGTCACCTTGTTTGGAAAAGAAGCACGCTCTGTCACTTTCCGACCTGTGTGATTTCAAAGCGCTGAATTCGATTTCTATGTCAACAGATGGACTGAAAAGTACGTATCTAACTGTGTATTTGTGGAAAATTTGAATTTGATATCTGCTATAGTTCATTTTCTATTGAATTATGTTTATTTCCTTGTGACGTCGAAGGCAATATGGCGAATTTCAGCGGTCATTTGTGTTCACGTGCACAGTCGAATATGTAAGTACGGCCACGTGCTTCAAGCGAAATGGATAATTTTGCTCGTAGATCTCCAAAACTTCGTTCAGACATTTTATTTATCCTTTTCCTGGCCTATTATAATATTAATTTTCTGAAAGTCGCTTCCGAAATTCTTTGTCATTTCGTTTCATATTTGCTTCACAAAGGTACTGAAAACATTTTTCCGAAGAAAAAATAATAAATACATTTTTTGTCATTTCATGTCTCATGGTATCATTGTGTGATAAAATTTGGTCATTATAATGATGAGGGGCGTTTCTCGAAATTTAGACTTGGCAAAAAATTTCGAAAATCTCGAAGATCCTGATTAAGTTTAATTCCTGTTCCCATTTTTGCTGAATTTTATCAGGTTTTATTTCGACATTTACAAGTAGTATGTTATAAACAAATTTCTCACATTTTTGTCTGATTAATAATCTTGTATATATTTTCGGTTCCTTTATGTATGTTTTCATGAACATTCCATTTTTATATACCTGCGTTTTTCAATCGATATATTATGAATAATAGCACGATGTAAGATGAAATCCACGGTTTGTATTCCCGACTTACTTTGAAGGTCTTTGAATGAGAGGAAATTTGCCCCGTCTGCACTTAAGAGGTCACTGATACGACATATTCCACTTTCAGTCCATGTTTTTAGACCTCTCCATTCTGCTTTGGGCGCCAGTTCAAACGGGCTCGGACCACTAAAAAAATTTACATTGGCGGCAAAGTTAAAAGTGTTAATGTAATTGCATCTCCTCGATTCATTAATTAAGTCTAGACTTCCATACTTCGGCAAGAAGTACTTTAATTCAACTGCTACTTGATTTTTCAATCGGTATATTATGAATAATAGCACGATGTAAGATGAAATCCACGGTTTGTATTCCCGACTTACTTTGAAGGTCTTTGAATGAGAGGAAATTTGCCCCGTCTGCACTTAAGAGGTCACTGATACGACATATTCCACTTTCAGTCCATGTTTTTAGACCTCTCCATTCTGCTTTGGGCGCCAGTTCAAACGGGCTCGGACCACTAAAAAAATTTACATTGGCGACAAAGTTAAAAGTGTTAATGTAATTGCATCTCCTCGATTCATTAATTAAGTCTAGACTTCCATACTTCGGCAAGAAGTACTTTAATTCAAGTGCTACAACCGGACAGACTTCTTGACGAGGGTCGCCCATCGAAATTTTGAGTTATGCGCGCTCGTACAAATGACGTCATAATTTTGGCTTTTTTTCTCTGCTTTCAGAAAGCGGTGCACAGGCACCCAAATAGTTCCTCTTAGCAACATCTCATTAGGCCTTGTCTTAAAATCAAACTCACAGCGAAACCAAACACATATCATACTCCAATCACCTACCATTGGCCTTCAATTATTCGTCGCAACAGAGCCTGGAAAAAATATTGAAAACAATTCACGTCTCTGGCAGAGGTTGCTTAGAGGTGGTCTGAGCCCTAAAAGGAAGGTTGTCCAGGCAAGATCATTTCTATTAGTTCAATCTATAAAGCATGACCATGCCGCTAACGTATCATACCAGGAAGGGTTTTTAATTTCTTTCAAGAACTCGTTTATACTTATAGCATCTAGTTTCCATATTGTATGTCCTGTGGCTGGAGAATCTTTTCAACAATAGTCTAAGCGCACTGTGGCCTTCAGATATTCTTTTAACCCATTATTTTCAAATACGAGGCAAACATTTTAATATGAATCATATTCAGACCCCCGTTGCTCTTTTGAGAGATCAAGGTTTTTCGTTTAATTTTGTCTGGTTTACCATTTCAAATGAAGATAAAAAGAAATCTTTTTGTGTTATATATGATCGATCGGGGTCTGGGAGAACAGATAGAAGATGCACTAAAATTGGTATAACAAAGGTTTTTATGATTGCTATTTGTGTTGAATTTCTTCTGCCCCTGCTAAGCGATTTTATACCATGGTACAAATTAATTATAGGGATAAAAAAAATACGAATTATGGCAGGCTCGGCGATTTTATACCATGGTACAAAATAATTATAGGCATCCTATAAATACGAATTGTGGCAGGCTTGGCGATTTTGTATCATGGTACAAAATAATTATAGGCATCCTGTAAATACGAATTATGGCAGGCTTGGAATTTTATACCAAGGTACAAAATATTTACAGGCATCCTCTAAAAATTTTATACCATGGTAATTGTTTCAGGGGTGGCCAACCATGGGTACCCTTCTCAGACCCCCCCCCCCCCCCCAACCACACCCACCAGGGTGTGCCCGGCAGACGTCCGTTTTCATTAACAAGGAAACATATGGAGCATAGTTTAACTCTTAAAAGCCATTTAAGGGGTGACATGCAACTATACCTTTTTTCATAGAATCACAATTCATCTGATTACTAAATAGGCAATACAGTTGGTGGCCAATATCATATATCAAAATGTTCCCCAAACCTTGCTGAATGTGAAAATGACACCTCTTTGAACAAACAATGTAAATTGGAGAATATAATTACAAAAACAATGGTTCTTGGGACTGTCAGCAGAAGTACATAAATATTAGACACACAATATTGAAAAGCATTTGAGAAAATTCTGTATAGTATGTTTTACAACAAAGACCATGTTAGATATGAAAAATGGTTTGGAAAGTATTTTTAAATATTTTTTTTACTTCTTCAGTGATTGTCTTAGTCTAGAAATTGTGTGTACCCGACATGTGGATCAAATCACAGATATGTGTCAATTGGCAATTAATTATGCAGCTTCTTTCCGAACCAGGCAAAATCACAACAGGCTGTGAATGAATGGACGACAGTAGGCAGTTGGGGATTGAATAGAAAGAATCCAGGGCATTTCCCTTACTGACTACACAAACTAGTTTTGATGTATTAGCTTTGCAAACTAACACAGGTTGGTGACAGGAGTGTGACACACAGGTCTGTGTTGGATAGCTCTACACAGCTTTGGACTGTCCTTCATATTGGTAGAAACGAATTATCATCGCCTTGGACAATTATTTTGACATAGTAAATGGTAAAAAATCTTTTGAAAATACTTTCCGATGGAATTTTCTTTTCTCACATAGTCTTTGTTGTAGAAGGGATTTCATACAAGTTTTAGGACCATCTTTCAAGGGTGCGTGTTTATTCTTTATTGACTTCTGCAGTGCCGAGACGCTTTGTTTCTGTAATTATATTCTCCAGTTTACATTGTTTGTTCAAAGAGGTGCCATTTTCACATTCAGCAAGGTTTGAGGAACATTTTGGTATATGATATTGGCCACCAACTGTATTGCCTATTTAGTGATCAGCTCACCTATGATTCTATAAAAAAAGATATAGTAGTAGAGGGGAAATAGAGAGTACTAAAACTCACTTATATGTAATACGCCACAAAATAGTGTTTTTGTTACTTAATATGTGATAATCCTGATTTTTTTACCTAATATTTTTTTGTTACTTAATAAGTAATAATCCTTAAAATAGTGTTTTTGTTACTTCATATGTATTAATCCCTGTTTTGGTACTTCATATGTAAGTTCTATTTTTAGACGTCACCTCAGTTCTATTTTTAGATCCTGGCATCACTGGGATAACCCCTGTTCTATTGTTAATTACAACACATATAAGGAAAGTGGGAAGAGGTGCCGACATACTGACTGCGTCACATGACTTCACAGAATAGTCTTCTGGTTAACCTATTCTAATACACCTGTCCCTTTGTTATTTCTCGACAAGTACAGACGCATCTAGGTAGAACAAGGGTCTCCTCATAAACAAAGAGCGATGAGTCACACTCTTCATTGTCTTCGTAGCTAAATTTATATCTGCCCACACACTGACATTATATGGAAAACCCCTGTTCTATTGTTATTTCCTGTTCCTTTGTTATTTCTCGTGTGTGTGCGTAAGAGAAGAAAACGGCGAAAGGCATTACCAAGTATGCCATCAAGAAAAAATTAAGACATGCTATGTACAAAGAATGTTTATTCAATCGAAAAAGTGTTCGTACAACCATAAATCAAATTAGAAGCATAGATCATCATCTCTACAGTCGGACTGTTAACAAACAAAGCCTATGTACCTTTGATGACAAGCGCTATATTTTGAACGATGGTGTACATACCGTAGCACATGGCTACACTCAGCCATGAAACATATTTCCATGTGTATATATGTAGGAATCAGTAACATTAATTCTTGTGTATTACATGTTACGTATTAGAATAAAAGAACTCCTTATGTATCGATATGGTTATCAGAAATAATAATTATTTACATGTTACGTATTAGAATAAATAACGTTAATCATCCTCTCGTGTTTTACATAAATCTTTGAATAGGTGCCATCTCAGTTTGATGCTCTGTGTCATCGCCTCATCAAAGTCCATATTATGTAATTTTTGCAGTTCAAGGCGAGTCTTCATTAACTCCGTATGAATACTATCGGATTCCAAAGTCGAATACTATCGGATTCCATCGTTTCATACCCGTGACTGTGTCAACATAAGTCTGACACATTTTTCTAGTCATCTGAGGTGTATATGCCTCCACTGCTAAGTCTATGGCCTCGTCTGCTGTATATCCCTTCTTCCTATATTGTGCGACCTTTACAATAATTTTGCCATTGAACATCACTCGTGAAGGAACACCGAACAGCCTTTTTCATGTTTCTCGTTTCACACTACCGGTGGGCTCTCCACAACCTTTACGCTTCAGACGCTTACTTCCTTTACCCTTTTGCGTAGTGTACCACGGAGGTCTTTGTCTGGTGAAAAGTCCCATCCCAACCTGCCATTCGATAACCTTCCTCAGTCGTTGATTTTCGGGTGTAGTTGGCTTTAGGTCTATCAAGAGGTAACCGTAAGGGGTGGATATGGCATCTACATATTTCTCCATGAAATACTCTGTGTGTTGTACGAGTTGTCACAGTTGTTGTCACTCACCAATTACCAATATACGAGTTGTCAGAGCATGGTCATATCATCCAAGTTGCCACATGAACAGGTACAATAAAAACGTACCTGAGATACAACACATATCACGAATCGTTAGATTCTTGGTATGTGCTTTAGAGTAGGTTTACCAGAAGACTATTCTGTGAAGTCATGTGACGCAGTCAGTATGTCAGCACCTCTTCCCATTTCCCTTATATGTGTTGTCATTTGGGATAGATACGTCGTCCAAAGAGCTGTATTTGTTGTCTGTCAATAGGGTTGTTAAAGAGTACGAAGTATTGACAGTTTAAAGTAATGTCGCGAGAGGCTTTCCCTTGTGGAAACAAATTTTGGGTTAAATAGATGACGGACAGATTGCGATGATGGGACCCTTTCGTGAAGAGATCGGAGATGCGTGAGTCTCCCTTAGCCACACCCATCAGGTCATCGAGCACTACCACGTTGGTCTCATTAGGGTCGAAGTAGTAAGCCTCTCCAATGTCTTGAGGGATACCAGGCACGAATGTTACATTCTTCAAAGAGGTGTTTTTGTAGGCAGACTGCCACTGGCTGTAGCACCAAACTATACGGGTATAGCTGATGGGCCCTTCTTCTAAGAACTTCATCAACCAGGATGTCTTGCCACATCCCGTAGTGTACCACGGAGGTCTTTGTCTGGTGAAAAGTCCCATCCCAACCTGCGATTCGATAACCTTCCTCAGTCGTTGATTTTCGGGTGTAGTTGGCCTTAGGTCTATCAAGAGGTAACCGTAAGGGGTGGATATGGCATCTTCATATTTCTCCATGAAATACTCTGTGTGTTGTACGAGTTGACACAGCGAAACAGCTCACCAATTACCAATATACGAGTTGTCAGAGCATTTCCATCATAGCTCTCTAGATTTGTATCTAATACCGCTTATGCCGGTGCTAGGGGCCGTGTGGTCATATCATCCAAGTTGCCACATGAACAGGTACAATAAAAACGTACCTGAGATACAACACATATCACGAATCGTTAGATTCTTGGTATGTGCTTTAGAGTAGGTTTACCAGAAGACTATTCTGTGAAGTCATGTGACGCAGTCAGTATGTCGGCACCTCTTCCCATTTCCCTTATATGTGTTGTCATTTGGGATAGATACGTCGTCCAAAGAGCTGTATTTGTTGTCTGTCAATAGGGTTGTTAAAGAGTACGAAGTATTGACAGTTTAAAGTAATGTCGCGAGAGGCTTTCCCTTGTGGAAACAAATTTTGGGTTAAATAGATGACGGACAGATTGCGATGATGGGACCCTTTCGTGAAGAGATCGGAGATGCGTGAGTCTCCCTTAGCCACACCCATCAGGTCATCGAGCACTACCACGTTGGTCTCATTAGGGTCGAAGTAGTAAGCCTCTCCAATGTCTTGAGGGATACCAGGCACGAATGTTACATTCTTCAAAGAGGTGTTTTTGTAGGCGGACTGCCACTGGCTGTAGCACCAAACTATACGGGTATAGCTGATGGGCCCTTCTTCTAAGAACTTCATCACCCAGGATGTCTTGCCACATCCCGTAGGGCCGCTGTCCATCATGGTACAGGGATGCTCTACTCTACTTGGTGGGCCTCTAGCGGGATTCTGGGGTATCTCCTGACTATGCCTCAGACGCATATGTCTGAGCATACTATCGCGGCGAGAGAAGGTTCTCTGACAGAATGTACACGTACTCGACATGATACACGAACTAATGGTTCACAAACGACCTTATTTATATATACAGTCGTGTGCATAGCGCCACACTTCTACACACTTCCTGACACCCCTTAGAGCTTTATGGTTAGATTGCTTCAATATCTTCTTGAGCCACCCAGCTAGCGAATTTGATTGGCCACCCGACATATTTGACCAATTTTTCCACCCTGCCTCGACGACGTCGTGTTTTGAGTACTTTTTCAATCCTCCATAATGCATCAGCATCTTTATTGACCAACTGGGGCTCTTGTTGATAAAATGTCCCCTGTATTTCATCGTCCATGAAATCTATGAGTTCGTATATGGGTAGCCCTTGGCGACGAAATCTTTTTGAAATTTTGAAGAGTTCCTCTGTCCACTTGGCTTGATAATCGCGTTGGAATACATATCTCACGTGTGAAATACGAACAGAATCACCAGTCTTCAATTTAAAGAATTGAATTCACTACCTTTGTCGACTTTAAAATGGATTCCAATCCCGCAACGATTGACTGATGTCGTTTATTGGGGAGAGGAACGACCCATAAATAACGCGAGGAGACGTCAATATCGAAGAGTAGGAACTTTATTTCCGGCGGCTCAGCGCCGCCGGATATCTGAATTCAGTAAACATGGGAGCGGCCATCTTGATATTGGACGAGTAACAGGTGTTTTCTCGAGCCATACTTCACAGACGTGCCGTCGAGTGATCCAACTAGTTTCATATCGTAAACGACAGGATTGTATCACCCGTTCGTGGTTAACACATTAATATTAATTCTGTTATAATGAATTCATCGAATAAATGTCCTTTAGTACTATTTTATTATGGCCAAATCGATGACCATACATGATCAAGTTATTCACCTGTACGTCTGCAGCAAAATGTTTGAGATTGAACTGCGAGTTACTAAATTACAAGCGTCTAGTCCGTCATCCATAATTCAGCCGTCGTCCATTAGAGAATATCCGCGTCCATAATCCAAAGACCTATTCCATATTCCATATTCCATATAACAGTATTAGCACCAAATTCAAAAAGACAATCATAGTATACATAAACATAGGCTTGTTTCCTGCAAGAGAGAAGCGGTCAACAGTTTCCAATGATGCCGACAAGACATCATGATGTTCAAAAATATCAAATCCGTATCGCTGATCAGTATTCTTAATCCATAATTCGTTGTAAAGTCGTCATCTAAAGAATGATGTATCTCAGCCACGCTTTGATTGTGACTGTTCATATGAGTACCATGAGGATCTTGAAGTACATGGGCTCATAAGCGCAATTAGACACAAGTTACGAAACGTAGCGCCATAGATACGCTACGTTCGTATTGTTTTATCAGCATGCGATATGTCTCGCCAAATTTGAGAAACTTCGAGTCGAGGCGTTTGGTGGAATAGCCCTGTTTTATAAGTTTCTGTAACAATGTTTTGTGACGTTGATTAAAATCGTCACATTTAACACAGGATCTAGCAAATGCTACTAAGCGAGATATGTATACGCCATATGCAGGTCCCACTGGAATATTACTGTCCAGAAAGGGATAGTTTACGATGTCGAAATTGTAATCATCTCTTTTGTCATAAAGTCGACGAGAGAGAATGCCCGCTTCATTTTTATAGAGATATAGATCTAAATATGATGTGCCTGTAGGGCTATCTGTAGTTTCCTTCAAATCCAGTGAAGGTGGATATATATCCTTCACTGCGTCATTTATATAGCGATTATCCACAGCGAGAAGATCGTCTATATAGCGTTTGGTGAATGAGAAGGAACGGGCTTGGAATGGATCGGTTTTTGAAAGCGCCTGCATATAGTCATATTCATAAGAGAACAGATACAGGTCAGCCAACAGGGGTGCACAATTAGTACCGATTGGAATATCTATATGCTGCTGATATATTGTGTTGCCAAATTTCACATAAATATTTTTAATGAGAAATTCAAGCAACTCTATAAACAAAGAAACATCCCATGAATGATATCTCTTGTATGTAGTAGAGCTAAAGAATGCTTTATGGCTTCCGACATTAATATATCTACGATCAGTTTTCTTGAATACAGTAAAACAGTAACAGTAAAACACGCGGATCCGATTGATGTGTAGAGAAAGTCGATCTAGGCTTAATTTACAATGACACACATCAATAAAGAAATATTGGCTTGATGATGGGTCCCAGCATATAATGCCACAGCGCGAACTCTTACATCAGGCTATATGAAGTGACTTAATACGTCAACCAGAGAACATTACTTTCAAAGTCCTAGTTGAACATGCGGTTCATGTGCAAATTTTGCCAGCAAGCACTTAACTTCCGGCTAACCCCACGCTTTCCAGATGGGTCCTTGCGCGAACTACATTAGTCAAACATTCAATGAAAACAAACAAATCGACGTTTTTTTAAACCATAATGGTGCATCGTGACCTGTGTTCACCAGTTGCACACGTAATCGGCTTGTAATATGCAGATTATAGGCTACGAACGTTTCCGCCGGCATTGATGCATCTGCATCAATAAGTTTTCTTGTGTTGTCATTGTGTTTCGATACATTGGTAACATCAGCCAGGTCGGCGCCCCACAAATTATCAATTCCAGCTGATATCACTCTATTTCTCTTAAATGAATATCGAATAGGTCTCTGTAAACTGTAAGGGTCTTGGTCGCTCAACCATTGGTTTAGATCGGTTAGGGGAACGTTATAACCTCGTTTACGCAAAATATTGCGTAGCTTGACAGGGCCTGTAAACGAGGCAACATCGGTTGTGTCAAAGTAGACACGTGACAAATAGGTTTTCCATGCACCCGGAACCATCGTGTCTTGACCAGGATGAAAAGATCATCCCTTTTATATTCACCTTAGCACTTTATATAAAAATTATAAAACGGTAGAGGTGTGGTTTAAGAAACCATTTTATTGAAAGAATTAACAGCTACAATACATTTGAAGTGTATTGGATATACAATATGAGAAATGTCGCGTTACAAATCTATATACATAACAATCATTATGACAATGGTTTTGATGGAAGTCCGTCAGGATGCTGGGAAGAGATACACCTCGTATTAACTGGAGTAACACGTATATACAATAGTGACCGCAGGTCAATGATTGATCTCCTTGAAGCACTCTGTAATTATATGAAATAGTTTTACAATTGTTTTTGAGAAATGAAGCGAAGCAATGGCCGTAATGCTCTGGTAATTGTCCCAAGGAATAAAAAAATGTGCCTCTGTCTTGGGAAAAGTAGAATACTACCCAATGTTCACCGGGGAGAGTAGACGGGTCTGTGTTTACGATATATGCAGCCGATGTCCGAGACACGTGGCTTGGAATCTTATCCGCCGGGTACACCCCGCGGACGCGAGCGTGCAGCGTGCGATCGGCGCGAATACTGCAGAGTAGCTCGTTGGTATTCATGGTGCGTTGACTATGACGTCCCGCGACTTATCAACCTCTATCAGGGCTGGGAACTCCGCGTAGGTGATACAGCTCACGGTTTCAGGAAGTGGTTCTCCGAAGACCGCTTCCAGTCTAAGGTTACCTTGTTTCAACAGCTGCAGGTGGTCTTTCGAGGTCCAAGTTGAAGGTGTATAGCGTGTAGCCGTTGTGATACTCCAACAAGGTTATAGCACTTCCAAAGTTTTCTCCGGATTGACCTATAGCGTCGAATAAGGCGAGGTAGGCCGATGTGAACTGAGAGGTGTAAGGATCGGTACCATACCTCGTTCTTATTTGATGACCCGGGGAAGTAACCCCGTCTATGTATACAGATTTGTCAGCTTAAAGTGATGACAGTTCAGAGGATTCTTTTTATAGTCCCCTCCCACGGCTTTGGAAGATACGAAACCAACGATCAGTTTGCTGGGGTAAACGGACTGGAACATGTTGTCGCAGCGGAAGAGTGTCTGCCCAGCGGCTATGGACATCATCTTAACCTGTGTGCTCTGGTAGGGATAAAACGCGGAACTGTCTTCGAGAGCTTTGGCGTGTCCGAGTATGACACCAGGGTTTACGCGTACTTTGTAAACTTTCAAACTGATGTCCTCAATAACGAGTTTGTAGGCTGGAGTCTCCGCTTCCGCCATGAAGATGAACTGGGGCGACGATCGGTACAACTTCACATATACATCAACGTAGTTTAGCAGGTAGCGGTGTTGTTTAAACACGTCCTGCATGAGGTTTCCTTCCAACTCGAACACATTACTCTCGGCGATGAATTTCTGTCTCTCTGTAAGTCCGACATTTGCACCTATTGCAGGATTTGTGGTATCTATATTAATACCTTCGTCAGCTACAAACAGTTGAAGCTGTAGTTGCGTTTCTTTAGCGTCTTCGCAAAAATTTAGAATGGTTGAAGGTAGGCTTTGCATGGATAACCATTGTCCATGGTCATCACCAGTTTACCTTGCATAGATACATCAATTTGTGACCACATGATCTGTAGCAGTTGATTGATGGGGCCGCATTTTTCGCCCTTGATCAACGGGGTACCATCGCTGTGCACGACAATCTAACCCCTGGCCTGACATCTTAAATTCAACGGGAGCACCATCGGTGAATTGGGATGTTGGCCTCACGTCAATGATGTAACGATTTTCCACCGCTGTTTGCGAAGGCGGTAATTGAAAAAGAGATAACGTCTCGGGTTGACCTTCGTGGACACCTTTGTCAGTAAGGAGGGCCATGGTGTAGCTAGAAAAATTGAATCTTCCGTTTCTTTGAAGGTGATGGCCTCTTTATACTGAGATAATGGGTAGAGATGAGGTGCGCTTCTTATTTATACGGATTTCAGACTTGGCTTGTTCAACAGCTTGTTGTGATGGGGTTGTTAGCGTAATAGGTGGTACATTTATACGTTTCTGTGGCACCTGAGTTTCAATAGGAATGATGCTAAGACCTCTACCGCTTTGTGATGTGGGGTACGACAAGGAGTTGACTTGTTTCTGATAAAACCGAATTCATTTTTTGACGTCTGGAACATATAAATGACGATTCGTCATAGTTTTTTCAAGTGGAGCGTCACCGTAATTGGACCACTTAGAAGGGTTGCTGGTAGGTTGTCTTCGGTTTTTATATAGATGTCGAGAGAGTCGACACTATTTCGAACTATGGGGAGATAATGTGGCGTAGAATATACCCTAGTAATGGCTTTCTTGGAGATACTCGTCACATCTACAGTCCGTAGGAGAGGTAGTTTGGTCTCGCCTACGAAGGATTCGCCGCAAATATTACAAGTCACGAGTAACAACGACAGGGATTTGTATTGAGGTTGCTTGTTGATAAATATTTCCGCTTAACCAACCACCCAGGAATCAGTTAAACAGAGACGCGTGTTCAAGGCAACGCGAAATTTATAGGGTGTATTGTCTGGGAAGAAGGACATCGAATCTTTGCTACTAACAATTATGTAGTGATCCATTTCAATTATGTAGTGACCCATTTGGACAACTGGGGATCAGAGATGATAGATGTGCTTTTATAGGGATCAAGGACCAAGCGATGTAAGATTATGTTGGCTTTCTAGAGCATTCTGTTTGGCGATGTCGATTTTAGGGGTACTGTCCTTGACGAGGGTCCACTGAGTATGTGTTAAGACGAGTCCTTTAACGGAAGCTTTACCGTTGAGGAAATAGCGTAGATCTACCCTCAGTGCCTTGGCATATAAGCAAAAAGTAGCTCGAATATGATTATCAATGGCTACTTGCTGCATAGGTGTGCATAGGGTTCTGTTCGGCATGGTGGTTATTACGCGGGTATCGGGATAAGCACAGGACGGAGACACGGTGGTTTCTGGGGGACCATTACACGGTGGACATGTTATACAGGGTGTGCACTTTACACAGGACGTACGAAAGGCGGACAGCACGATGAGAGGGATGAGGAGTAATAATATCACCGCGATAGATGCCGCTTTCAGCTTGATAACGGTTCTCTCGTATTGATCCATGGTGAATGAACAGGGATGTACACGCGAACCTTTATATAGGTGTGGACAAGTGTCAACTTCTTTATTAACTCTCATATGACTCTTTGTTTATGGGGAGTCTATTGTTCTGCCTAGACGCGTCTGTAATTGTCGAGAATTAAAGACAAACTGACAGGTGTATTAACAATAGAACAGGGGTTATCCCAATGATGCCAGAATCTAAAAATAGAACTGAGGTGATGTCTAAAAATAGAACTTACATATGAAGTACCAAAACAGGGATTAATACATATGAAGTAACAAAAACACTATTTTAAGGATTATTACTTATTAAGTAACAAAAAAATATTAGGTAAAATAATAAGGATTATTACATATTAAGTAACAAAAACACTATTTTGTTGCGTATTACATATAAGTAAGTTTTAGTACCCTCTATTCCCCCTCTACTTATAGTTGCATGTCGCCCCCTTAACTCATAAAAAATAGTTAGCTTTTCAGCCAGACTGAACTCCTAAGGCTCCTATTCGTCAAAGGAAAACACAATAGGCGGCTGCATGTAGGGAACCATGTTAAACCTGGAAAAGCTACCCAACAAGCTGTATTGCACATGGTGTTCCCGGTTTGAAGATGCTTACATGACGAATTGGTGGGCAAGGCTTTGGTGTAAGACCTCCCATTGAAAAGGTAATATCCTGGAGAAAAGACATGACAATACAACTTGCAGCAGATCCTTTGTCAATTATATTTCGTGAGTCTTACACCAAATCGTTGCCAATTGAGGCGACAAATTCAGAGATTTTGTACAATTTAAAATAGCTCAACATTTGCCATTCGAGGTTTAGCATTGGATTCATGCTCGTATTTTCTGCCGTATATTGCATCACCAAATCATTCAGCAAGACTGACCGGGACCGTCCTGATCAAGAACCTGGAGAACGATTTCGACCGCAAGTTTCTGAACTGAGACATAATCTCCAGCTTTTCAATCGCCGGAATTTCAGCAGAAGTTAATACCGGTAGTTTGAAGAAGAAGACAAACAATATATTTGAAAAAGAGCGGGAATCAAGAAGCAGTTCTATCATATCTCAGCTTTTGACAACGAGCTGGATTAATCATACATGTGCGCGTTCGAGAAAGGTGACACTTTGCAAGTTTGAGAAATCTGCTGACTACACACCAACCACCTCTTTTCTGGGAGCATCCAATTTGCTCAACTATCGACGTTTAAACTTTCCTTGGTATCCGGAACCCAACCCTGGTTGCGGTCAATACACGATACATCGGCGCATGCCTTTCCTCCTGAGGTTTTGCTACCCAGACGTGCTAATTCAAATGCCAGGTCCAGGTGGACACGCTTTCCAAGGAGCGTACTGATGAGTATTAACACAGAGTACAGTAGCACTTGCAGAAAAAGATATCAGAATCTCAGAGATAAGTATTGTTTTGTTGTATATAATTGAGCAATTGAATATTATATACACGACTTTTTGAACGAACAGAATTTTCAGATCAAATTTTGACAGACGCTTGATATGAATATGAACATAGTTAACCCTACCTGGTCGGGGGGGGGGAGGCATTATGGCCCCCTACCAAACTTTCTACACTATCTCCGGAACGGCAACAAATGGAGAGCTGAAACTCTGGGACTTCATAGTTTATCTTATTGGGGTCATTTTGAGCCTATTCGCATAACCCCCCGGGTGAATTCAAGATGGCGGCCACGTGGGGTACCAGAAAAGTGATGTTTTTGTCATATTTCTTCAAACTTTCTGCTTTTCCGCGATGAAAAGTGGGCAAAAACTATTTTATTTCATATCACATCAATATTTGCTAATTTTTCATGCAGTTTTTGTGAAGAAATTGCAAAAATAAAAAATTCGGAAAATCCGACCGAAAAAGTCCACCAAAAAATGTCGTTTTTGAAAATGACGTCACTGTGACGTCATCAAAGCGGCCATCTTGGATTTCTTTTACATTTTCTGGTAGAGCTTGTCCCAAGGGTATAGTGTAATAAGTTTCAGCCCCCTAGCTCAAGGGGTAAGAAAAATAATTAGGGGGCCATTTCGTCTCCCCCCCCCCCCCCAGGCCTGGACAGGTCCCAAAAAGCCCAGGCCAGATAGGGTTAAGCAAACATTTTTGCGAACGGAGTATTAGAATGTAATTCAATGGAAAGGAAAAGGAACATGTAAATTTCATATTAGACGGGATCTTTGAAGGTCAGGGTAATCGAATGTTACCAGCATATGGCACACAGCGTGTTGTAATTGAGTTTCCCCTCTAAGACATACAGCTAACAGGTGAGCTGTGCATTTGCATTGTCTCAAACATATTGTTTTTAACATGTTAAATCAATAGAACAGACAAAACCTATGGGCTTGGGTTTATGTTCATTGTCCATTTGTTTTCCGGCTGGTGGTCTCAGTAAAATCCTTCAATTTTCAGCATATGTCAAAGTGAAGACAGAATGAAGAGTTGTTACAGTAACAATATCCTACAGAAGAAAAATGCTATTTGCTCTCAATTCCACATTGTTATGGGAAATTTTGAGGCAGTTCAACGCTTTCCATGCGCCTTAAATTATACATCACTTTTATCATATTCTGTTGAGAAACTGGGCAAGAATTAATGGTTTTTGTTCCGCCAGTGGGCAATTTCTATTTTATACGTGATTTTTCATTCAAAAACTGAGTCACTGATGTGCGTTCATTGAGTACTAGAGAGTACAATAGAGGAGTTTTCTTCCGGTGTTTAGCCTTGGTGGCATTTGTGGAGGCCCTGGTGGCATATATGATGTGTAAGCCTTGGTGGCATGTTATGAAGGACTCGGTGGCGTATTTTGTTGACTTAGCCAGGTGGCTGAGAGACTGTCTACGTGTCGAAAGCGCCAACGGGCAATTTCTAAGCTGTTTACAGCATTAAGATTTAGCTTCTTCGTAACCCTATAAAACCTATATAGGGATTAAGATAAGCTGCTATTCGCACTGATAAAAACGACCGGGAAGTATCTTCAATGTATCTGTTTCTGAATATAAATATATTAAATAGATATTCACAGGGAAAATGTCCTTAAAAATGTTTCTTCTTTTATTTTAAATATTGCTGTATAATCACCCTATTCCGTATTACAGGATTCAAGTAGCGGTAAATCTCTTAATAGTGACGCTCACTTGATACGTGATTTTCATTCGAAAACTGAGTTACTGACGTGCGTACAACGAGTACTAGAGAGTACAATAGGAATTTTCTTCTGGTGTTCAGCCTTGGTGGCATTTGTGGAAGCCTCGATGGCATATCATGTGTAAGCCTTGGTGGCTGTCTTTAGCCAGATGGCTGAGAGACTGTCTACGTGTCGACAGTGAGTGAAGTAATGGTGACGTGAAAAAGTTCAGTAGTGTGGGCCGCACACTTGCAGTGTTGGCCGAGTTTTACTATATCTAACGTAAACGTAAACCTATGTCCACCTTGCCTCCTCCGATTATACGTACGGTAATGAACTAAATAAATGAAATTCACCAAGCACTGAGCTGATTGTCGTCTTTACGATTTTCTGATTTTTTTTTATTAATGAAGCATTATTCTGACTTCTGTTCTTGCATCGGTCTGATCGGCTCCAAAATTTACTAATATGAATTCGAATGCAACACCGCTAACGACCTGCTCCTATGATGAAAGAGAGCGTTCGTGTTAGTTTGTAAATAATTTATATTCGTTTGAGGTACGAATTAGAATATAATAAGGCTCCTATTCGTCAAAGGAAAACACAATAGGTGACTAGATGTAGAGAACCATGTTAAACCTGGAAAAGCTACCCGACAAGCTGTATTGCACATGGTGTTCCCGGTTTGAAGGTCCTTACATGACGAATTGGTTAGCAAGGCTTTGGTGTAAGACCTCCCATTGAAAAGGTAATATCCTGGAGAAAAGACATCACAATACAACTTGCAGCAGATCCTTTGTCAATTATATTTCGTGAGTCTTACACCAGAGATTTTGTACAATTTAAAATAGCTCAACATTTGCCACATGTACTTACCGTCTCTGTTACCGTATCGTAAACATTGCCGTACCTGAGATACGCGGTGTTTGTCAGATCAATATATTGCGTGTTTAAATAGAAACGCTGTTATCTGGAACACAACTATTGAGCTTTGCTCTCAGATGTCGTTATCAGGTTTCAAGGTACAAGGTGGCGCATGTGTGCGTCCTTCGTACAGGAAATAAATGCACAGGTAAATTTAGAGCAGGTGATCGTGACATATTTATACGCCCAAAGTAAATAAGCGCCGTATGGTGTTACGAAAAACACCATACCTTTCTGGGTGGATTTTTACAGTACATTGCACAAGTTGTCCAGTTATGTCACGTTGAACTGCAAGCATCAGACATTACAATTTTTGCATTTTCGCCGTCTCCTATAATATTATATTTTGTAGCGGGGCAGTGACTTTGTTTAGTGCCGGTACCGGGCAAAATGAAATAATTTCCTGTACGGAACACATATTTTGGACGGTTAAATTTTCCCCGTAATAAATCAATAACTTCTTAGCTGTAGGCCTATGTACGCACCGACATCATTTTCAGTTTTACTCAATCGTCAAGCTCCAATCACTTTTCCTCTTTAGCCGGGCATGCAAACAAAAATGTATAGTTTGAGATGACGTTATTCGTTTTATGCTAACTGCTACTTGCTGTTTTTGGACCAGTTAACAAACCAACTGACAGAATTAGTACTTCCGGTTTGTATTTTACTAACCTTCCATTTACTAACTAATATATCAAATTGGATTGCAATGGAATTTTGTAAAAGACCTTTTCTTTGTGTGTGATACAGGGAAATTACGGAGCTCAAAAGGAACATGGCAAAAAAATAATTCTTCGCCCCCCAATATTTGTCAATATTTTTTTACACTTTTTTTCGAGCTAGTTTTCAGTAACACGGAAACGGCGTTAATCAACCAATGAAATTAAGCCACATAAACTTCCACAACTTCACGATACTTCAATCCAACACTGAAGTACCCTTCTGTCGAGGTGTCCCGATAGTCACATATTCTCCCTTCTTAGATCTTTAATGGTGGAATATATTTCATTGGTTCATCAACGCGATCCGGGTTACTAACGAGCATTCGGAACTGGCGAGCGGATAACTACGAAGGGGACTGACTGTACGCTCGCCAACAACATGAATTTTCTATAAATCTCCACATGCGACGTACCGGAAGCGCCTAGTGCACATGTGCCTGACTCAAAACCAAATCACTAACGCGGACGTAATAACCGTCAATCGGCAAATTATACTCCAGGAATCATCGAATTTATGTCGAATGTATCCGATTCTAGTTATTTTACTGTCAGGCACAAGCTTGGTTGATCCTCCATACCCCCAGTTCCGAAAACTGGAAGATCTCAACAAATAAAACATTCTTATCTCTAGAAGGACTCAAGATTATTCGGTGGGACGAATTTTGTTTGAGAAAATTTTTATTAATACATGTACGCCATCGCTGCACCGTCCCTTAAATTAATAATTTGATATGCCGTGTATGCAACTGAGATGAAAACTACCGTATTTTGGAATATATCGCAGTCGGACTGAGTCGGGTCCTGGCCGAAAAACCAAGCAGAATTAGGCCTAAACTAAAGGCTATCAAGAATTACATCTGACCTGAAGACTAAACAGAATCAGGCCAGTCCTAAAGTCTAAGCAGAATCAGATACACCACTTGGAAATACGGTGTTTGATAGTCTTTTTAAATCAATTTTTCTTAAACTTTCTTGGTTTAGGGCTGTTAGGTCCTTTAGAATGCCCAACCTCTTTGTTATTCTCCTTTCAACTTGTGGCTATTTAGTTCTTCATAAATGCTCGCGGGATTTCTTTCAAATTTGGTACATTCATACATTACAATTATAACATGATGTGTGAAATTATTTCGCGCACCATTGAATCTTCAATACTCAACATATTGTTCTACATCAGGTGACCACGATTGGTCCATGTAGTTTGATGTATATTTCAAATAGCGCTGAACAGTCACGTCAAGCAAGCTGTGTCGATAATTATTTGTGTTGATAGTTTGGCTAGTAGATTTTTTTTATTATATCACCTATTTTCCTATACAGTAGTTGAAATTCCCTCAAATTTTGACCCATCGAATTACGATAGCTGATGAATCACCATACCAAGTTTTAAGAAATAATGTTTTCATAGGCGTGCTCATGAAAACATTATTTCTATTCTATTGCACTACTCAATCTGATTATCAACAAAGATTATAATCAAATTTTGGAAACATATTTTAAACTTTTGACAACCTTTGTTCTCTTTGTTGGAAAAACGATATTGACAAGATGCTCCCGTCTCGGTGGGTATAGCGCCAATATCAGCGGACGAGTTTAGTTGTCTCTTGAATTGGGGAGTTATTCTGTCAGCTAAGCCAGGTTCTGTGGAACATACTTGGTCTATTTTGTCGCTTTGCTAATCAATTCCGCGATGAAAACAGCAGTTGAACTTGAGAAAGAAATTCCATCTTGTAATTTATTTGTTTGTTTATTCGATTGTATGAAGCAGACGACCTCTTCCCCTTCCGCCTTGAAAAGTAAAATCTCCCAACGATCACCTGCACTTGACACTGTACATTTCACACAACCGGGTTAAAACACTCAAGATTGCATGGTTAGCAAGTTGTCATAGACACAAATGTTATAGCATACAAAATGTTACAGTCACAACCAAACTATTATTTCAAATGTTTATTACATGCTATGTACAATTTATGGGCAAGCGGCGGCGTCAGCGTGAGGTGACACAAGGAATCCAAAGGAATGCTTGGGTACTTTAACCGGCCAAGTGCTCGAGGATACTGGATCTATGTGAGGTAAGGAGTTCCCGTTCATGTGCAGATCATGACCATTTAATTTTACCGTCCTGCCAAAAAGCATAATGAAATCAACTATTAATAATATTGTATTGTTTATGCATTGTTCTCTGTCAAAAAAAATACAAGCGTCTCGTCCGTCATTCAATATTCAGCCGTAGCCCATTAAAGAATACAAAGACCTAATTTAAATAACAAAATGCGCACCAAATAAACAAGTGTTCTAAAAATATCAAATCCGTATCGCTGATTTATATATCTTAATCCATATTATTTTCGTTGTCAGTCACGCTTTGATGGTGACTGTTCCTATGAACACCATGATGATCTTGAAGTACATGGGTTTACACGGCCCTAGCCTGGGTTAAGCGGAATTAGACACACATGTTACGCAACGTAAACATTAATTCTTTTCGATGGTTATTTTATACTTCCGATGCACTGACGTAGATTCCAAAAGTATTACCTCCAAAGGATATGTGACGACAATAGGGGAATAACTCCCGTGAGTGTGATGGTAATCAAGCTATAAAAAAAATTCAATCCAAAACCTGCCAAATCAGATTTTTCTAGAAGTTTACATACTGAAATATCAGCCTCGAAAAAATTGCGATGCTCCGTTGTATAAAAATGGAGATACGATTGATCAAAATGTGTTCCTGGGCACATTCCTGGTATTTTTGAGGCTTTTACAGTGAGGATTTTCTCTTATAGTAAAAAGATGACACCTCAAACCAAACTAATTTTGTCACACAATATATTAGGAAGTTTTTTTTATTGGAAAGTACCACGAATGGTTTTGGTTTGAGGTGTCATATTTTTGCTGCCGTAGAAAACCCTTCATGAAAATGCCCCAAAATAACAAAATAAGCCCGGGAGCACATTTTGATCAATAATATCTCCATTTTTTTGCAACTGAACAGCTCAATTTTTTCGAAGGGGATATTTCAGCATGTAAACTTCAAGACAAATCTTATATCGCAGGTTTTGGAGTTAAAAAATAATCGACTTTATTACCATCACACACAAGTTTTTCGTATGTAAACGTCACATATCCTTTGCAAATCATGCATGCTAACATTTTTAAATGATATATCTTTACAAACATGATACCGATCTGAGTAATTATAAGCATGATACTCACGTTGATGTGAGAGCGCCATTACCTCCCGTCGTCAGGATATACAATAAATAATAATGATGTTGGTACTGCGGGATGCTTAATTTCACCTCAGAATCGTACATGTTTTGAAAGAGAAACGTCACTCCTTTTGGGTGTGTATGGCTGTGAAATGAGAAAGCAGTCAATTCCACGAAAATTAGTGTTGGTTTTGTTCTACAATAATGATCTATGAGAAGCAAACACTTCAGTCGGGTTAAAATATGTTTCGGTAAATTTATACATATATTTCAGCGATCGTAGACCACAACATTATATGACAATCGCAACATCGATCGCTTTCGTAGTATACACAGTTATTAAATATTATCTAAAAACTACAAACTTTGAAGTACACCGGACATATTGATATTTTCCACTAAACATGCTTCTACCGAAGAATTTTCCTCTCGCCAAATGTTATTATACAAACAATATTTCTTAGCTCTTCTCACTGTCAAACAGATTGATCTTTCAAATGTATATGCCGCAAATCAGTGGAGTAATCCTTAACCATTCAGTACATGATCACTACTGTATGCGTTGCGATAATGAAACCTATGATGGCCGAGAAGCTGTATTGTGTTATGAATCTGGATCGACACACGAAGGCAGGATGTGAAGTCGCGAAGGCAGGATGCGAAGTCGCGAAGCCAGGATGCGAAGAACGAAGGCAGGATGCGAAGCGCGAGGTCAGGATGCGAAGTGCGAAGCCACGATGCGAAGCGCGAAGTCAGGATGCGAAGTCAGGATGCGAAGCGCGAAGTCAGGATGCGAAGTCGTGAAGGCAGGATGCGAAGTCGCGAGGCCAGGATGCGAAGCGCGAAGTCAGGATGCGAAATCAAAACATGCAACGCGAAGTCAGGATGCGAAATCAAAACAATTCACAGTAAAAAATAATTTTCTTGCAAATTTCTTGAAATTTCTTAGATTTTCTTGAATTTCTTAAATAAGAAAAATACATTATTCCCTCTGTGATACAATGTTTAGAAAGTTCCGAACAATAATTATTATGACGTTTTGGGGGATAGTTTCTGGCAGTTATTGAGCATTTCCAAAGTTTATAAATGTGTTTCAATTTTTGTCTTGTCAGTAAGATATGATTTTTTTCTCAAACGAGAAAAAATAAGAAAAACCTTCCAATTTCTTGAAATGGGAGACTGACAAGAATTATTATCTTAAATTTTCTCAAAATTTTAAGAAATTGTAAGAAAATAATTCTTGTCAGTCTCCCATTTCAAGAAATTGGGAGGTTTTTCTTATTTTTTCTCGTCTGAGAAAAAAATCATATCTTACTGACCAGACAAAAATTGAACAAGATTTATAAACTTTCGAAATGCCCAATAACTGCCAGAAACTATGCCTCAAAACGTCATAATAATTATTGTTCGGAACTTTCTAAACATTGTATCACAGAGGGAATAATGTATTTTTCTTATTTAAGAAATTCAAGAAAATCTAAGAAATTTCAAGAAATTTACAAGAAAATTATTTTTTACTGTGAAGCGCGAAGCCAGGATACGAAGTGGCGAAGCCAGGATGCGAAGCGCGAAGTCAGGATGCGAAATCAAAACAATACAATGCAAAGACTGGAAGCGGAGCGCGAAGTCAGGATGCGAAGCGCGAAGTCAGGATGCGAAATCAAAACAATGCGGAGCGCGAAGTCAGGATGCGAAATCAAAACAATGCGATGCGCGAGGTCATGATGCGAAATCAAAACAATGCGGAGCGCGAAGTCAGGATGCGAAATCAAAACATCAGCATTGCGCATGATCCTATCAAAACGAGGCCGGTTTGTAGCCCTGATTCCTAATATGCATTGTAAGGGCAATTGAAGATTATTGCTGGTTGTTATCACAGCAACAGAGGAAGTAAAATTATTCTGATGTGTACCGGGACCTTTGCTGTGCATTACTGATGTTTTATATGAATTCACAAATGGTATTTTGAATATTTTCAGATCTGGCGTTTCGGGAATGATTAAAACCGACCCGAATAATTGATAATTAATACTGAAGCGCTTAAAGCTTTCGTAAGACTCTAAGTTAGCCTGGTGACTGTTCAGGTTGACATTTTTATTCCAATCTTGCAAAATTTCCAGTTAGCCTGGTGTGTGAATGGGCCATACCATCTAGGAATAATTGAGAATAATTGCTTACCAGATAAATTGGTCTTTATATATAGTGTATATAGTGTAATTTTCCATGCTTGACAAACACGGGCTCTCGCTTTAAAATATGGCCATGTATGAGTATTATAGTAAGCTATATGATAATTTAGTGATTAAAAAAAAAATAGAAATTTCAAAATTGAAAAAAATTTAAATTTTAAAATTAAAAAAAGCAATTTAAATTAAAATTTTTTTTTAAATATATCTCTGACACAACAGTGCTACTTAGTCTTGTGTCCGAAACGATCCGGGCCAATTCTAAGATGGTGGTTTGTACACATTTAGGATTGTTGATATAAAATGTGAAATCAAGGATCAATATTTCCATACATCCTCATTATGTGCTAATAAATATATACACACGGAAACAGATAGACTATTAACAAACAGTAATATAATTAGCTGCTAGTTTGGGTCTATTGTCTGGAACTCGTATGCTCTTCACTCCATGCCAAAAGTCTACGTACAGGGCAATATCGTAATTCGCGAACATTGGGCTGGTTAAAAAAGTTTCCTGTTTAGCATCACCGCCCGCCCCGAAATATTCGGCCGTCCCAAATTTTTTATTTTTATTCTTTTTTCCTCCTCATCTTTGGAATCGACGCTCCGAGACCGAAGTCAAGCGACTTAGAAGTAGATATCTCAATAAATGTACACTAAAATTTAATGAAACTAGATCCAAACGATTTTTCTGTTCAATAAACTAGTTGCATCATTCATCCGACGATGCATATAGTTTGGAGTCCGAAATCGAGATTGTCAAGGCCGAGGCCGCCAAACATTGCCAATTTATTGTTTCTCTGTTTACGTCAACCCTTTGGAATATAAGCATAAATAAAGAGATATTCTTGTCTATTCTATATGGTACAAATCGGCCGTGTTTTAATTCATTTCCAGAATTCCCCGTCAGTGTCCACCACAGAAACATCCAAATCAAATAGTTCGATAACACAGGCTTTGGGTGTGCATTTAAAACTTGCGCAGTTATAAACCAGAATTGAAAATACACAAATTGATATATATTTGTTCAAATATTATTCGAAATTCAAAACCATCTATCACTGAGTAATAATACCGCATGGTATCATAACGGTTCTCGGAAACGACCTCAATCCCGCTAAAAACGCATGTCGTTCTCGCGACGGTCCTTTTCAGGGCCACCCAAAATGTACCGTCATCCCTCGAGGTGTAGGCTTATCGGCTCTGCAAAATCATGATCATCGACATGGGTCGCTCAGCCTCATTATGGAATCACAACATACCCTAATTATAACAAATTTAATAATAAGAGTTTGACAAAAATTTACGTGGCGGGTGTCGTAGGCTATATCATGTTATTCAGTCCAAGTGTCATTTTCCGCCTCCAAACTGTCACACTAAAAATGCCACGTGGGAGATAGCCGGATGCCATGGGAATTGGCCCATTTATGTTTGAATAAGAGTAACTGGGTTCCCGTTTTCAAGATATATTATTGCTGGTTGTGAGTTCCCAAAAATATAGTGAAGACAGGAAATCATCCATTGATAAAATAACAAAAATCCACAAAAACGAGGCAATGTTTTGTGATTTTATTTCTAACATCATTTTTAACATCATGCTAAACAGGAAATTAATTTTAACCAGCCTTGGGATGATCTGTTTAACCTGAAATGTACGAGACTAAGTCTGCGAGAGTGTTAGCACTTCGTTGGTTAGCATAATGTTATTAATACTGCCACTTTGATCTGCTTAGCAATTTATCTGGTAAGCAATAATTGTCAATTGTTTTTAGATGGTCTGGCCCATTCACACACCAGGCTAACTGGAAATTTTGTAAGATTGGAATAAAAATGTCAACCTGAACAGTCACCAGGCTAATTAGAGTCTTACGAAAGCTTTGAGCCTTTCAGTATTAATTATCAATTATTCAGGTCGGTTTCAATCATTTTTCCGAAACGCCAGATCTGAAAATATTCAAATTACCATTTGCGAATTTCTATAAAACATCAGTAATGCAAAGCAAAAGGTACAAATTAGAATAATTTTATTTCCTCCGTTGCTGTGATAACAACAACCAGCAATAATCTTCAGTTGCCCCTACAATGCATATTAGGAATCAGGGCTACAAACCGGCCTCGTTTTGTTTGATAGGACCTTGCGCAATGCTGGTGTTTTGATTTCGCATCCTGACTTCGCGCTCCGCATTGTTTTTATTTCGCATCCTGACTTCGCGCTCCGCATTGCTTTGATTCCGCATCCTGACTTCGCGCTTCGCATTGTTTTGATTTCGCATCCTGACTTCGCGCTCCGCATTGTTTTGATATCGCATCCTGACTTCGCGCTTCGCATCCTGACTTCGCATCCTGACTTCGCGCTCCGCTTCCAGTCTTTGCATTGTATTGTTTTGATTTCGCATCCTGACTTCGCGCTTCGCTTCCTGGCTTCGCCAATTCGCATCCTGGCTTCGCCACTTCGCATCCTGGCTTCGCGCTTCGCATTGTTTTGATTTCGCATCCTGACTTCGCGCTGCATGTTTTGATTTCGCATCCTGACTCGCGCTTCGCATCCTGGCCTCGCGACTTCGCATCCTGCCTTCGCGACTTCGCATCCTGACTTCGCGTTTCGCATCCTGACTTCGCATCCTGACTTCGCGCTTCGCATCGTGGCTTCGCACTTCGCATCCTGCCTTCGCATCCTGACTTCGGGCTTCGCATCCTGCCTTCGTTCTTCGCATCCTGGCTTCGCGACTTCGCATCCTGCCTTCGTGTGTCGGTCCAGATTCATAACACAATACAGCGATGTCCCTTCTCGGCCATCATAGAAACCTGATAAGTAAGCGGTGCACCTGTTTATTTGTGGTTCTGAGTGCAATAATTTAAACTTTCATTCTCCGGACAAAGCAGAAAACTGAGTTTAGTCCCTCATACTGGTATATGTCAGTTCAACTGCCTTCCTTTCGGATTGATGAACACTAATATCTGGGTTTTCACCGATCTGTTACACATGTTTTTTTTGCGGGTTGATGAAATCTCATCACCTTTTTAGGGTGATGACAGATGAGTGGTCAGACAAGATCATCACCTTTATAAACAGCTATATCCAAATAAATATTGGTTTCCTAAAATATATTTACGTCTACAAAATTTCTGTAATATATCTGTAAATTGATATAATTTGTAATTTTACCCGACAGACGTAATAGGTATAAAAAGATTATTTTTTCATTCACTTGCATTACTAATGGAAAATTTATTTACCCCTCACCAGAAAGATAAAGATTGACTTGGAAAGTCTATGTAATACGCATAGAGTTGTGTTTAGAAATCAAAGAGTTGTCCTTCTGGAAATTATTAATAGAATCTATGGTACCGAGCTGATGCCATCAACCCAGGCATTGCTATTTGGAAACGATGAAAAAAGTACAAAATTAAACATTGAAGCTCAGATATGTTTAGGTGAGTTTATCAAAACGACAAAACGATTTGAATAAGAATATAATTATACACAAAGCTAACAACAAAGAAAAAGTAACTACCCCTAGCAAATCCTAAGCGACCGATATTAGCATAATAACCACATACATATCTCTAGTCGTAGACGCGCATATGGTCATCCCGAGCACCCCCCTCCACCAATTAGCTGAATTATGTTTCGATATTGTTCTCTCCGGCCGTCACATGTTGTATTCAATATGTATGTAAGATTGTAATTAATGCTGTGTATTTCAAACTATGTAAAAGTGGGAGACGCAGTAATAAGTCTATCTTAATGTGCTCCAACAATGCACAAAATGCAATAAAGCATCATATAACCCAAGAGTTGTGCCCCCTGTCCTGTAGCTCTTTTGTACCTGTGGGTAAATTTGTTTGCACTCCACTGAAAGCGGAAGGGTCCAAAATCTGACAGCGGGCGATAAAATGCCAAGCTTCATCTGTTGTGTTCCGGGCTGCAATGCCGCTGTTAAAAAACGGAAGAAAGAGAGGAAATATCCATGGTTGAAGGATGTAACTTTTTTCACCCATTTCCCACCCGAGAGAAAAATGCGTTGCGTCGAAACTGGGTTCAACAGTTCAAATGGTTCGACGCGAAGCGACATGGGGACCAAACAAGTTTACCCGGATTTGCTCCTTACATTTTGAAGGAGGTGTTGGTCCAACTTCGCATAACCCGGTGCCAACATTATTCCCATGGAAGGTGGACACCAAGAGACGGTTAGTTTCTTTCCCTGTGCCGTAGACAATCATTGTTGTTATATTTAGCTCTATCGCAACTCGGCATAGCTGCACGTTGTTGAACAATCAAAAACACTGCGGGCGGTTTGAGGCAAGTTTCCTGCTTGTCAACTGTCATCAATCTGAGGATTTGGGGTGGGGAGGGGCTTGAGTGAGTCGACTTGTACACATTATTTTTTTTAAAAAATAACAAACTTCTATGTTGTTGTTGTTGTTGTTGTTGTTTATCTGTAATGCGCTCCGACAATGGTTGACTTCTATCAACTTCAAGTTAAATATATTTATATATTATAACTTTAGTATTTGTATTTTATTTAAATTTAAAAAAATAATCAGGGGAGCCTGAAAGACATTTTTTTGAATTTTAAAGGGGATGCAAATTAAATTGTATATAAACTAAACTATCTAATGTGATAGTGGCTTAAGACCTTATTTATTATCATTATTTCCAGCTCCACAGCTTCTTCAATAAAGGCAGAATATCCAATTCATGTGCCAGTACAGACAAATGAGCAACAACCTATTGACCCAGTGGTGGTAATAAACCCGGAATACTTGTACGTAGTTGATGAAACAGCCGTCAGTGAAGAGGGTATGGGTATCACAGAAGTGTTGACTAAATGTAAGTATACATAATCAACAGGTTAGGGAAAATCCCTTGATCGGGGTATTATCCCTTGATCAGGGTATTATACCTCGATCGAGGTATAGGCCTGTACCTCAAATGGGGTATAGGGCTATGTCAACTTCATTTTTTTTTATATTTATGGAAAATGTGGACATCCACACATACCCTGGACTGCATGGATCTTACGACAACATATTTGGCTTCATTGTTCCATGATTTTCAAAGCAACTTATTTCTCCGTTCATGCGACTAATCATTCAAATTAGCCACTTTAATATTTAAAAAATGAAACATGGCTTCAAATGACATATTCAGGGAAATTTATTATGTAACTAAATAGCATGCTATGAGATAATTCCATCCCAAAGTTGCATGAATGTAGATGCATTGACTGATGAGTAAATTAGATTAAATGCACAATTTCCTAGCATGCACATACATGGCAGGGTCAGAATACCCAGAGCAGAGGTCTGTTTTTTATGTCCACATGCTAGCAGATTAGATTATGGGTCTGTCAATTAATCTTGATTTATTAACTAGGCATTGGCTCTCAAATCCTGCAATTTGCGCATGACCTGCCGGACATCGAAGTATGCCATCACATGCCATTTTCATTTACAGAATAAATTTCACCAAATATGTCATTTGAAGCCGTCTTTCATTTTTGAAATATTGAAGTGGCTAATTTAAATGATTAGTCGAATAAAACGATGCAATAAATTGATGTGAAAAACATGGAACAATGAAGCCATAGATGTTGTTGAAAGATTCATGCAGTCCGTGGTATGTGTGGATGTCCACATTATCCATAAATATATAAAAACTGAAGTTGACATAGCCCTATACCCCATTCGAGGTATAGGTCTATACCTCGATCAAGGTATTTTCCCCAACCTGATCAACCTGTGTAAGTTTCAAAACTTATATGCAAAGCTTCCAAACGCTTTTTTTTATCAGGGACTGTTATCCTACATGTCCAGTGCAATGTATTGCATAAAATGCCCACAGTGATCATACATGGGAGATAATCCAACAATAGGTAGTTGAATGAACATAAAAGATTATTTGATACATGATGTATACTGATATGAACTAGTCAAGTTTTGACAAATTATTCCACCTAGTCACAAAGCAATTGTAAACTAAGTTGCACATGTTTATGTTATTCGTCCTATCGCTGTACTAGGGCTGAATTTAATCAGATTTTATTGATTATATAGATACAAACAGGTCTGTTATAACTGTGAGATAAATTTGCAATGTACATGGAGTTAAATATGTTTAATTTGTCGATTAATATAATTCAAGGACGATTATAGGTAAATATGCGATATTGCTGTCTCAGACAACCCAGCTTCACAGCCAGCTGTTCCCACCCGTAACTGACTTTCATAAGATTAACTTTAGGAAATACAGATAAATTGCTATGAATAAAAATTTAAAGAAATAAAATGTATCATCCAGTAATTATCGGAGGACAGTTAGTTCACAAAATACACTGTACTAAAATTTAAGAACTTTTTGACATACATAATCAATTTATTAAATAAAATTGGCACCAGACCATTGAATTTTCATCCCAGTTGTGCGGGTCATTAAAAGTTGATGGAACAGCTTATTGGTTATTGTCTTTTCTTGTTCAGCGAGAGTACTCCATTTTGGTAGTATCCCTAACCAGTTCATGCAGTAACAATAATTTGCTACAGAATGTATACTGCCCTGATTGAGTTTTAGCTAATATAAATAATTGTGTTTGTATTTCAATGATCTATAGGAACAGGCAAATACTGGACCCCACTCATTGTGTGCATTGGTAGCAGGATAATGGATTAGATTGGTTTGTGGACCTCATGTGAATACCAGTTATCCTCTCATACAAGGAAAGGAAGTTACACCTGGAGGTGAGGAAATCTTATAATCACTGCATGTCTGAGAAAAAACTGTGATATCCTGTTCATTTCTTAGAGGTGGTATGTCCCACCAGTTGTGGGGAAAGGGGTGCCAAACCAGTTATTTGTAGCTTATTTTGAAAAAACCCCAAAAACGTCTAACGTTTGTTGTTATTTACTGGGCATGTTTCAGGGTCAGCCCCTTGACTTACTGTACATTAGGGGTTAAGAGTTTCAAAGTTGTTTCAAATATGTTCCCAGTAACAGATCCATATTGCCTTCTGATGAAATGTTTTATAACACTTTTTATACGTATTATGGTATGGCGTCGTCCGTTCGTCCGTCCGTTAACTTTTTCTCGTCAATGCAACTTGTCCTAGAGTTTTCAGTGGATTCTTCTGAAATTTGGTACATCTGATCGGTACCATGTGTATATGTGCACAAACTTTTTTCGGCCCGATTCGACGTTTTCTTGAGTTACTCCCCTTGATTTTGGTCTGAAATCCTTGTATTTGGCACCTACTGTCTTCGTCAACGCAACTCGTCCCAGAGTTTTCAATGGATTCTTCTGAAATTTGGTACACATGATCGGTACCATGTGTAGATGTGCATGAACTTTTTTCGGTCCGATTCGACGTTTTCTTGAGTTACTCCCCTTGATTTTGGTCTGAAATCCTTGTATTTGGCACCTACTGTCTTCATCAACGCAACTCGTCCCAGAGTTTTCAATGGATTCTTCTGAAATTTGGTACACATGATCGGTACCATGTGTAGATGTGCACAAACGTTTTTCGGTCCGATTCGACGTTTTCTTGAGTTACTCCCCTTGATTTTGGTCTGAAATCCTTGTATTTGGCACCTACTGTCTTCATCAACACAACTCGTCCCAGAGTTTTCAATGGACACTTCTGAAATTTGGTATGCATGATCGGTACCATGTGTAATTGTGCACAAACTTTTTTCGGTCCGATTGGATGTTTTCTTGAGTTACTCCCTTGATTTTGGTCAGAAATCCTTGTATTTGGCACCTACTGTCCTCGTCAATGCAACTCGTCCCAGAGTTTTCAATGGATTCTTCTGAAATTTGGTACACATGATCTGTATCATGTGTAGATGTGCATGCACTTTTTTCAAACCAATTCAACGCTTTCTTGAGTTATCCGCCCTTTATTTTAGTCTGGAATAATTTTATTTGTCACCTAGTCCTCGTCAACGAAACTCGTCCTAGGGGTTTCATTGCATTCTTTTGAAATTAGGTGCACATGATTGGTGCCGAGTGCACATGTGCACGAACTTTTTTCGAGTTGATTCAACAGTTTCTTGAGTTACTCCCCTTGATTTTGGTCTGAAATCTTTTATTTGCCACATACTGTCCTCGTGAATGCAACTCGTCTCAGACTTTTCGATGGATTCTTTTGAAATTTGGTACATATGGTCGGTACCATGTGTAGATGTGCATAAATGTTTTTGAGCTGAGTCGACGTTTTCTGTATGCTCAACCATATTTGTTTCTTGTATTAATTTATTATGATAGCTCGAACTTTCAGAATATACTAATCGTTTTTCATGGTTTGACTCCCAGCTTATGTTTGCAACCAGTTCAAGGGCACACCGTGGTCCAAAGTAAGGAGAGGCATCACTCAGAAACGCCATGATGCAGCAAGGTCAGGTAGAGTACGCCAGAAAACACCAATGAAGAAACATGATCTCCACATGTCAGAAGAACTGGTGGACTCTTCTTCAGCTCCACTCTCATCTGCCGTGGATTTGTCATCCTCTGACGATGACAACGACAGTCCTCTAAGGAATGCTAAAGGCCATCCCACAACAGGTGGGAAAAGACTGAGACAGATATTTTTAAACCTTTGAGGAATGAAAAACCATTCTACTTGACACAAACTTTCAATGTGCTTCCTATTTTGTGCTCGGGTGTTTTAAGACATGGTACAATGTATATGTTATGCTGTTAAAGAATAAAAGGTGAAATACGCGTGGATTTTGCTTCTGCTGGTGGTTATTTTAAGGGATGGATGATATTGCAGGGGAATCCGGACATACTAGACAGTCTGTACAAATCACATGCCCTTTCAGATAGAAGATGCCCCCTCCCCCACACGCCAGGAATTCCATACAGATGGTGTTTTGTGCACCCTGCCCCGTAATTTCCCCATTTGTGGAAATACTGCAGAGTGCTCTGCTTAATTCATTCCCCACTCCCAAATAACTACCCTGAAAATAACCCTTTGTTGGTACATTCGGGGGCGACAACCCCACACCATCCCCACACGTGGGGATATTGTAGGGTTACTGTGGGGATGTTTGCCATACCTCCTTGGGGGGTTTTCTGCCCCATATTGGAACTACTGCCCCGCAGATTCCCCACGTGGGGATGTTGTGGGGTTTTCTGTCCCATGCTGGAAGTACTGCCCCGCAGATTCCCCATGTGGGGATATTGTGGGGTTTCTGTCCCATGCTGGAATTACTGCCCCGCAGATTCCCCACGTGGGGATGTTGTGGGGTTTTCTGCTCCATGCTGGAAGTACTGCCCCGCAGATTTCCCACGTGGGGATGGTGTAGGGTTTTCTGTCTCATGCTGGAATTACTGCCCCGCAGATTCCCCACCTGGGGATATTGTGGGGTTTTCTGTCCCATGCTGGAATTTGTGATCCCTACATAGCTTGCCCGACCTAAACCCCACAAATTCCCCAGCTTATTGGTTTGTAAGGGAAACCTCGTTCGACACAATTCAAATTTTTCAGCACAGGTGTTGATTGTATGACTTAGAGGGGTAGCTCGGTCTTATTCACTCTGTGATCAGTACAAGTTTCCAGCAGTACCCCTGCACCTTGAACATTTTCTCCCCAAGTATGTGTCTGCCACGCGAGAGCCGTATTTCGTAATACAATAGAGATTAGACTCTATTAGAATTGGGATCGTGCTGCATCTACTACTATTTATATTAATGAAATATAATTTCTTGCGCTTGACAGGAGAAATTAGCACGAAATTACTTTCTCCTGGGGGAGCAAGAATCACATGTGGAGGTGTGAAATGTTATAACAGGTGAGCGTCCTGTGAGCTGTTATAACATTGGCGGGGGTTTCTGGTTTAAATAGAGGTCAGTTGTATGGTCAGTCCTTTTCTTTCATAGTTAAATTTAGGTGCACGCTCAGCACAACTAACTGGGTGCCTTTTGTTTTACTCTGCCCTGAGTAACCCCAGGGCCTACAGTCTAATATATCTATCTTATAGACCTTTTCTATTGTCCTACACCATATACGCAGTTGCTATTATAACTAGAAGGACATGGCGGACACCGAAGAAGATATGGATTTTACCACAGTCCAAACCAGAAATATGAAACGCCTTGCCGCAGAAGCTAATGACAGAGCTACCAAGAAAACCAAGTTTGTGGCGGAAGAAAATAATAATCTCACTGTAAATATGGCCGCTGTTGGGAGGACAAGCCCTTACAAAGGTAAACCCGTTAAAGTTTGGCTCTGCACTACAAAACCAGGTAGGTAATGTTAAATCTGTGAAGAAAATGCCATCTGGAAAAATGAAAATAATTTGTTCAGACGCACAACAAGTGCAAAAATTACTGTCTATGGGTACCATTTTAGGTGTGGATATTGAATGTTCAACTGCTTCCCGATTTAGACCTCGGGGAGTTATTTATGGAGTCACAGAAGAATTGACCGTGACTGAAATTCTTGAAGCTTTGAAGGAATTTAAAGTTGTTAATGTTCAACGCCTTACAAAGGGGAGAGACAAGGTCCCCTCCACGTCTATTATGTTAGAATTTGACACTGACACAATCCCGAGTCAGGTTATAATGGGCTTTATGTCATTTAAAGTTAAAGATTACATCCCACCAGTTCTGCGTTGTTTTAAGTGCCAGCGATTTGGACATGTAGCGGCGGCTTGCAAAGGTCAAACCCGATGCCCTCGATGCAGTGAAAATCACTCATACGAGCAATGCACAAATAAAGAAAATCCAAAGTGTGCAAACTGTGGGGGCATTCATAGCTCCAGTTATAAAGGTTGTTCAGTTCTAAAAGAAGCTAACAAGGAACAGTTTGTTCGAGTAACAAAAAAAAATTCATTCTCTGATGCATTGAAATCTGTACGCTCAGAAAGTTCTGTGGTGAAAACTCCCACTCCTGTAGCCCCTCGTATAGTAGAAGAAGAACAATACGACACTTACCCCCCATTACCAGTGTTGGAACAAGCAAGTTAAACACCTACTGTTACGCAACAATCTTCTCAACGTGAACATGCTAAGACAACAGCTAGTAAAACAACAACAGAAATAGATGACGACATGTTGGTAAATCTTATTACATCTATAGCTGAGACAATTATTCGACTGCTTTTTCCAGTTATTGGTGGAGATAGAGAAGAATCGTCTGCGTGGTTAAAAAAAAGCCCTAGGAATAGTCAGTGACATGGTAGACAAACATTTGCGAGGGGATCTTGTCACTCCTATGTACTTATATAGTTTAATCTCTAAACCTGGTACCCTTACACCTTCGTCTGTTTACGATTGTAAACAGTTCTGGGAACACGGGGATGATTAATTCGCCGCGTCAGTAGTGCACCTTATTTGCATCATGGCTGTCACTATCCTTCAATTTAACATACAAAGTATGATTGCTCACGGGTTTGAATTCAAACATTATATATATAATTTAGAAAACCAACCCGATATCTTGTGCATTCAGGAAACATTTTTAAAAGAAATATTAGTTTTCAATGCCGGGATATATACCTATTAGACAGGACAGAGGCGATGGCACTATTGCTAGAGGTGGGCTAGCGTTTTTTATTAAAAATAATATTGCTTATACCAATATTAAATTACCTGTACTGAAGACCATTGAATGTCAATGTATACAGATCACTCTGAAAAACACTAAAACGGTCAATATCGTTAATTTATATAACCCAACAAGATACCTTGATATTGAAGATTTTAATAATCTTCTATCTACCATTTCAGGCCCAGTTGTATTTTGTGGGGATTTCAATGCGAACACAGCCCCCTGGAATGAGAACACAGATTATAATGGCCGTATAATAAGCGATGTTATGGATATTCATGACCTTGTTTATTTAAATGACGGTTCACCTGCACGTTATGATGTACACACTGGAAAATCTAGTGCCATTGATCTAACGTTATGTACTGGTGATCTAGCCAACGCCTCTGATTGGTCTGTAGATTTATCTTCACCTTGTGCCAGTGATCACTTTCCCATTCACATTCAGCTTGGCTTTACTTTATTTACTAATGGCATGGGGGGTCCACCTAGGTGGAAACTTAAAAAAGCTGATTGGTCTCTTTTTAATAGGGAATGTAGCAATGTGATTACGGAGCAACTTTACAGCCATGATGTAGATACTTTTCATGACAATTTAATTGGTGCAATTAATGAGGCGGCGAATAATAGTATTCCCAGAACAACGGGGAATTCAAATAATTTTAAATTACCTGTTCCTTGGTGGGATAATGAGTGTACTAATGCTATTAAACAAAGGAAAAGGGCTAAGAATAGGGCACGGCATACCATGCTTGCAGAAGATATTATTAATTACAAACAAAAAAAAACTATTGCACAAAAAAACTATTAAAACTGCACGTAGAAATCACTGGCAGGAATATTGTTCTAAATTAAATTCTGACTCAAACATTAAGGAAGTGTGGAGCCAGGTTAAAACTGTTAGTGGGAGTAATAAACGCTCCCCTATTCCTACTTTACATCATGGAAATGAGTCTTTTGTATCAAATGAAGAAAAGAGTAACATTCTTGTGGACAACTTTGCTTTTGTCAGCAGTGATGAAAATTATGATGCAGACTTTGTTATTCATAAGGATGAGGTGGAAAAAGACAATTCTCCTTTATTTAATAATATCTGTTTTGATGATATGCCTATCAATGAAGAATTCATCCTATTAGAATTGAAACAAGCCCTACACTCAACTAAACCTAGTAGCCCGGGTGAAGATGGTATTGGCTATGACATGTATAAACACATGCCATAGTCTTGTCTTAATGTAATTTTATTACTATTTAACACTATATGGGCGCGTATAATTTCACCAAATATTTGGACAAAATCTATTGTTATACCGGTACCTAAACCAGGAAAGGATGCTTCTAATCCCACCGCATATAGGCCTATTTCTCTCACATCTAACCTATGTAAATTGATGGAGAAGCTTATTAACAATCGGCTTATGTGGTTTTTAACAAAAAATAATATTTTATCCAAATTTCAAAGTGGTTTTAGGAAAAACAGGAGCACTACTGATCATGTGATCACTTTAGAAACCTCTATTAAAAGGTCAATTGCAAATAAGGAATACTTACTTGGGGTATTCCTTGATATTGAAAAAGCTTATGACATGGTATGGAAAAACGGTTTATTGATTAAACTAAGTAATATTGGTATTGGTGGTAAAATGCTTGGTTGGATTAAGGGCTTCCTATCCAACCGACGCATTCAAGTTCGTATTGGACAGAGTACATCACGTGTTAGGCCAATACAAAATGGCGTCCCTCAGGGAAGTGTTTTATCACCTACCTTATTTAATATTGCTATAAATGACCTACCCGACTGTCTTGATAACAAAGTTAAGTGCTCCTTGTTTGCCGATGATAAAGCTATATGGTTTTCTCATCGAAACTTCAACTTGTGTGTTGAAAAAATTCAACAGGCTTTAGAAGATATTTTGAAATGGGGGAAAACTTGGGGTTTTAAATTTTCTCTCATTAAATCTGAGGCTGTTCTTTTTACCAAAAAAATTTTGCCTGAGCCACTAGTGTTATTTTACAATGGTGCCAGGTTAAAATGTTCTGATTCATTTGGGGGTTACATTTGATAAATATCTAACATGGCAGGCCCATATTGATATATTAATTAAGAAATGTCAGAAAACTCTCAATCTTATGCGCTGTGTATTTAAACATAGTTGGGGTGCTGACAAAAACACCTTATTAATGATGTATCGGAGTCTAATAAGATCCCGCCTAGATTACTGTTGCGAGGCATACGACTCTGCGTGTGTCTCATTAAAAAACAAACTAGATTCTATACAGTGTCAGGCTCTCCGCATATGCACTGGAGCATTACGTTCAACACCTTTGCATGCTTTACAGGTTGCTTGTGCGGAAATACCACTATCAATCAGAAGACAGATAAGAACCCTCAAATATTTTATGAAAATTAAACAGTCTATAAATCATCCAACTAGTGATATTCTAGAACCTTCATGGTATGATGGTTTATTTTGGGATAGTAACGTTAAACGTTACTTCCCATTTAATATTAGAGCAAACATCTTGTATGATCAAACAAATGCTGATGTTTTCTCTATCCAGAATTGTTTTATGCAGAGTTACCCACCCTGGCTGATGACTACACCAAACATATATATGGGATTACATACTCAAATTAAAAAATCTGACCCACCCCATATTATTACTGGATATACAAAAGAATATATTAAATCTAATTGGAGTGAATACATGCAAGTGTTTACAGATGCCTCCAAGTGTCCAGATACCGGCAGGGTGGGTGCTGCATTTTGCATACCCGAATTAAAATATTCTAAATCCTTTAGAATTAATGATCATGTGAGTGTTTATACAGCTGAGCTGACAGCTATTTTAATGGCACTCAATTTTATTAGAGATACTAGTATATCTAGAGCTGTAATTTTTACAGACTCTCTTAGCTCTTTACAAGCAATGCTTAACTTCTCTTGGAGCCGGTCTTCAAGTATTTTATATGAAATATTATATTTTGTCACTACGATGACTTATGAAAATATAATAATTTATTTCGATTGGGTCCCGGGCCATTCTGGTATATATGGGAATGAGCTTGCGGACTCTCTTGCTAAGCACGCATCCGCACTTCCAGATATTAATATACATATGGGATTGACCATTAATGAAGCCATGGCTTGTTTATATCCTTATTTTAATTCTAAATGGCAGGAATGCTGGGATAATTCAGAGAAGGGGCGTTTTTATTATCAATTTCAGCCTTCAGTTACAGACGCCTCTTTGAATTTATCAAATCGCCACGCTGAAGTACTTGTTTTTAGACTTCTTGTCGGGCATATTCCCCTGAATTCATATCTATTTAGATGTAATTTACATCCCACTGGAGTGTGTGATGCGTGTGATGTAGAAGAAGGCATCAGTCACTATTTATTATCGTGTACACGATTTAATAATCAGAGATTCAACTTTTTTAATGAACTTATATGTGCTGGTGTCTTCAATCATACCATGGAATCCATTTTAAAGCCTAGAAAAAACCGTGATAAAGTTTTGATGGCTATTTATAGGTATATACTGCACACACGCAGATTATAATTTATATTGATTTTATTATTTTGTTCTACATTTCACATCTAGTCTTGGGGAGGGTACAACTGTTACCTCCCCTTCCATCCTGTGGAATAATTTATAATAGTTTTATTGGTTAATTAATAATGCATGCATATTACAAGTTGATGAATAATAAAATTCTAGAATAGTTCAATATATATTTTCTTACCTGTGGTTAAGAAATTATACCAATATTCCTACTCTGAGAAAGAGTTTTGTTTTAAATGGTATCCTTGTTTTTTCTGGTTGGACATTTGTGTCTGATGATACCATGAGGTCATCATTCACAGTGTTCATCGGGACAAGCATAGATATTACATCAAATCTCGTTTTTATTCACCACTCTGTTTAATATACATTTTCTTACATTTGCTTAAGGGAGGGGGTTGGGGTAAACAGTTTTATTTTAAATAATGTCTTTGCTTGTTCTGGTTGGACATTGGTGTCTGATGATACCACGAGGTCATCATTCACTGTCTTCATCAGGATGAGTATAGATATTACATCTAATCTCGATTTTTCTCACATTGTCAAATCTAAATCTATATGATGAGTTTAATTTTTTTTTAAACAAAATATGCATGTGCTATATTAGCCTTTTTAGTTCAGTTTTATATATATTTATTTTTTAGAAAGGGTCGTTAGGATTTTATTATTATTAAATTAAGTGTGTTGGTCCATACATATGCTCCCTTCCTTTTATGTCTCTAACCTCACCATGACATTAAATAACGCATTTGGAGTTTGATTTTTCTACATATTTTTTAATCCATTACAAATCCGTATAGTTGGATATTTTAAATCAATATTTATGTTGCACATCAAACTCAATGCAACGACCTGGCGCGCATAATTTTATTAAATTGAAAGCGCCATCCAAATTAAACTAGTAGTAGTAGGTCAGGCCATCTCGTCAGCGGTTTGCTAAGCATTAACACACGACAGTGTTAAGACGAAAGGCGGGAAATGAAAGTATTCATTTGACTGTATCTGATATGGTTGAAGAAATCTTTATTTCCTAGGTCAATAACATGGCGTATGTATTCAAATAAAAATGTACATATGCTTGTCATCTTGCTGTTACGCTCATTTTGGAGGTGGTGTTATACATGCTTTGTTTGGTGCATTTGAGTAAAACGACTGTGAATGAACAGTACTTGTATCACTGTTCGTAGCATTTTTTATTTTGAATGAGATTATACCGATCGTATATGATATTATTTCTATGAGCCTGAAGGGCCTTAGATTACTTGATGGCCCATTTTGCAGTTGTACATATCCATCAAAAAGATATTTGCATATCGCTAAGCTATAGAGTTTGATAAAATATTGAAGTATGCAATATTGAATATGGATATTTGAATGGGCTGTAGAGCCATTAAAATACTTGGTGTATGTATTTGTCTACATTTTATATGTACATGACGGTTTGTCATCTTTTCTATGCATTTTCCATATTTTGAAAGTGGTGTTATACAGGTTTTGGTTGGTAGAAAACCACCGGAGTGACCTCAAAACAGTATGTGTACTGTTCGATGCATTTTTCATTTTGAATGCGCTTATACCCAGCACACGTGATATTATGCTTTTGAGGCTGAAGAGCCTTAGAAATCTGATGACTGATAAAGAGGTTGTACGTTTTCGTTTACCAATAGGATACGGTAATATACTGATCCTAGTAATACGATTTTAATATAATATTGATGTAATGCAATACTGAGTATGCATAGTTGGATGGTCATTAGAATATGCTAGATGTATTGACTTGTCCATATCAGTGAGGCCATAAGCTTTTGTCATTTTACCTGCATTTGTGCCTTTTTGAAAGCGGTATTATACAGGTTTTGTCTAATGCATTTGAACAAATCAACTTGTGAGCAAACAGCTCTTGTAATGTTGTTCGAAGAACTTTTCATTTTGAATGAACATATAGCGATCGTATATATTATGCTTTTTGAGGCTGAAGAGCCCTTAGAATACTGTCTACAAAGCGGTTGTAAATATTGTCTGTCAATAGGATACGTGAATGTACTATTTCTAGTAATATGACTTTGCTATAATATTGAATTATGCATTTTTTTTTATATGCATATAGCTAGATGCGCTGTAGAGCCATTAGAATACTGGATGATCTGAATGGTGAGCTGAAGAGCCATTAGAATACTTGGTGAGCTGAAGAGCCATTAGAATACTTGGTGAGCTGAAGAGCCATTAGAATACTTGATGAGCTAAAGAGCCACTAGAATACTTGGTGAGCTAAAGAGCCATTAGAATACTTGGTGAGCTGAAGAGCCATTAGAATACTTGGTGAGCTAAAGAGCCATTAGAATACTTGGTGAGCTAAAGAGCCACTAGAATACTTGGTGAGCTAAAGAGCCACTAGAATACTTGGTGAGCTAAAGAGCCACTAGAATACTTGGTGAGCTAAAGAGCCATTAGAATACTTGGTGAGCTAAAGAGCCATTAGAATACTTCTGAAGAGCCATTAGAATAATTGGTGAGCTGAAGAGCCGTTAGAATACTTGGTTGACAAAATAGCCTGTTTGGTATGAAAATTGGGCCTTGGATGTTACCATTGAGAATGTGATTGAACATGGTTGGTATCGTGGAATGAAAGATGTATTGTGATCTGTGATAACCGCATGAAAGCGGTATTTTACATAGATTTGAGTAAAAGACCCTGTTAATATTTAAGATGATGTACACTGAATTGTTTTAGATGATTAAACATGGTTGATGTTATGAAAGGAATGATGTAAAACGAAAATGAGATTTGTGAACAGAAATAACGAATAAACACGGCTAGCACCGCATACAAGTCCAAATATATGTGTTGTTGAATGTGTTATTGCGTAAGGGTGCAGGAGAATAGTCTTTTCTGCAATCGACCGCAAGTGAGTGAATTTCACGCGGGGTTAAGTGTAGAATAACAATGTGTTATAATAGCTACAGTGGAATGTATTTTTCTGTGTAAACTACATTTCTAACCTCAAACGGGAATTGAACATTTTCACAGTCATTCGTACGATAACTGGCCACAATACTCAGCGTGTATTTTATCTTGGTATGTGTCCTCACGCGACCCGTAACTGTATTATAGTTACAAACTCTGTTTGAATAGGGATCGTGTTGCATGTACTATTTCTCTTAATGAATAGCCTTGTCTGCAATCTATCGCAAGTGAGTGAAGTTCACGTAGAGTTAAGTGAAGAATAACAATGTATTATAACAGCCACGGTGAAATATACACTACTGTCACATTAGTATGGTTCAACGTGTACCTTATCCGGGACTGTTTCAATACGAACACATCGCTTTTACGCAGTTAAACACGGGTGTTTTATAGTTTTGAAACTTACATTTATCTACTGTTGCTCTAGTCATTGACAAAACATAAACTGACCAGTGCTTGAGTTCTGTATCTGTATAAAGTGAATACTGTATATGCTATAATGTATGTATATATCTTTGTCTGTGTGTGTGTGTATGTATGCATGTATGGGTATGTGTGCATATGTATGTATTTTATGTGTATTTATGTATATATGTATGTATGTATGTGCAGATGTATGTATGCGTATATACACGTACGTATGTATGTACTCTATTATTCATTTTTTGCCTATGGGACTGTGTTGCATATGTTGTAAATATGTAATTTATGACGACAAAGGATTTTCTTCCGTTATATAATTACCTTTTACTATATTGTCCGTTACTTCCTCCAATTTTGCCTCTCCTATACTATTCAACTGAATTTACCTGTGCCCATTAATTTCTATGTCGAACTGAAACGAGAGATATAGTACCAGGAGTGAATCCACGTTAACTTGCCTCTACTTTATATGTGTAACTTTAATGTTGTCACACATTACACCTGTTACAGCAGTATGCTGTCATCTGTATATTTTATTTTGTTATTTTGCACTATCAGTATTTTTTCATGTTTATTTTTTGTACATACTGGGCATTCGCCATTCTCCTTCCTCGGGTTTATGAAAACAGGCTACTGGAACTTGTCTATTAATCTTGATAAGCATCATGTATACTCATGACGTAGGTAATGAGGGTGCTCCATTCCCGGAGCCAATAACAGCATTACCATTTTTTAATGCAGATCTTCCTGAACCTGATATTTTGTCGACTAGTACAAATACCAGTGTTGATATCTCATTCCACGACAATAAATGTTTTAATCCGATTGCACTGAATGATATTGATCACAGCAAAACTCAAACGGAAGACAATGAATATGAAATTTCACCCTGAAGGAGTATTGATATCCATCAATCCAATTACTTCACAGAGACATCATTTTTAGAAGAACCTAACATAAAAACCCTTCCTGGCAATGAATCGCTGTCGTTTTTTACCTCCGTCGATCAGACGGAGGTCTAGGAGCGCAACGTGAAATCTCCCGCCAAATAATTGTCATATGGGGAACCCACGACTCTTGTGATTTCCAATAGGGATTGCAATGGTTCCCGACGAAATTTTGAAAAGTTTCTGGACACAAATGAATGCTTACGTCACAAAAGGTGTGTATCCTTTGCAGCGCTTTCACCGGGTCTCTTTATTCGAGGGTACTAAATTCGCGCGTGTACTTACAGCTTCGCGCTGGTACAGATGGCCGGTATGCGAGGTAAAGACAAACCTGCGCTTTCATAAAAAGTAAATTTTCACGAAAGAAAACTCGCATTCCAGATAGTATAATTGGAAACTTCCTCGAGAATCTCTGAATCGGCAAAAAGATAAAGGATGAGTGTCATTCACCAGGATGCGAGTCGGAAGTGAGAAGTCAAATTCAAAGTCAGAGGTCAAAAACGTAAAACTCCTAAGAACTCTCTCGGCTTTTTCTTTTCTTTTTTTTTAGTTGGGGGGTGAGGGTTGGGGAGATAGCGACTGAAAAAATATATCTTCCCATGCTTCAATCGTTATCTGTGAATCCGATCAACAACCTAGCCGGATAATCTGTCAAAAATTATCCGTCGTCTGGGTAAGGTTGAAGGGTCATCGGAAGCTCGAACTGTGATACAGGCAAAAACTGTTGTTGTTGTAGTCTGGAAAAATAACTCTGCCTCACGAGGCGCTCTCTCGGCTTTTTCTTTTCCTTTTGTTTGAAGATGGGGGAGGGGGGGGGGAGATAGCGACTGGAAATATATATCTTCCCATGATACTTCAATCGTGCGCTCATGAATTCCACGGAAAAGCGGACATTGCTAAACAGCCCTTTTTCGCATAAAATGCACTCCACATTCTGTCGTAGACCCTATATTAGCATGCTGTTTGTTCTATTCGCTTCCTATGATCCCCGGGAACAAGCCAATAATAGAGAAGATGTGTTTTAATAGCGAAATATTTTTCCCGCAATTTTTTAACATGAAGAACTCGGGAAATTCTAAATTGTTAAAGAAGAAAAATTGCACTTTACTGAAAACTATACTATTTTGAAACATCTGCAGAAAAGATATGCATGTGGCGGGAGCTGTATACCTTAGTAAAAATAAGAGGTCAGAATTTTAATTTTCTAAGTAGAAGAGATAAATTCACTCTAGGAATATTTTTTTGAAGAAAATGTGTAATTAATAAAGCACTTTTACCGATAAGATTTAAAAAGCGCACTCGTGATTCCATCACGATTTTTTGTCGATTCCGTCACGGACTAGATTTAACCCCTGGGATGATCCAGTCGCGTTTTTCTCACGATGAAAAAAATCTTATCATCCTTGGGTACTGTATGTTAGTAAGAGATGTCATATAAAAATAGTCAGATTGAAACAGAGCAGCAAAAAATAGACAAGCAACAGGTGATTCCGTCACGAACATTTCGAAGCATGATTTACTGAAAATGCTGGATCATCTGTAGATTTTTCATGGATCCGTAAACAGATGTCATATAGAATAGCAAACTAAACTTGAAACTACATGGGTATGACCACGGAACTTCCGAGTACATGAATAAAGAAAAAGTCTTCCCAACGGTGATTCCGTCACGGTGGAATTCATGATCTGTGAATCCGATCAACAACCTAGCCGGACAATCTGTCAAAAATTATCCGTCGTCTGGGTAAGGTTGAAGGGTCATCGGAAGCTCGAACTGTGATACAGGCAAAAACTGTTGTTGTAGTCTAGAAAAATAACTGGCATGCACTCTATGGAGAAGGGCCTCGTGAGGCACAAAGTGCAATTTTTTGTTGTTGTTTATCTGCAAATCCGCTCAACTTGATGGGTATCTTTCACTTGTTCTCACAGTTGCCTGGCCTGTGTGATATTGGGTGGTCGAAGTCTACGTATAGTTTTTTTCAATAAATTATGGAAATTAATATAAACATATATACAGATATTTTTTAAATAGATTTTTTTATAAGTGTATTTCTCTTTCATCTTTGGCTCAATTAAAGTCATTCTCTAAAATGTGAAGCCGAGTTAATACAGTTTTTAATTATCTACCAAACCCTGTCCTCTATGACATAGAATAAAAGAGAAGTTGGGAATAGAACCGCTCAACACAGTCATTTCTAAACATCAAGTTGTACATAAGTATTTTTACTTACTCTGTACAAGCTGAGGGCATTTTTGTGGCTTTTGAAATTTTTGAGATTTTTGCGAGTCTGTCCATATTTAACTAAGCGACGTCCAAGCGAGCTAATGTACGCGCGTTATATTCATATCAAGTATGGTGCGGCTTGTGTTCAATGAGGCTTGGAATGTTTATACAATTAATTTCTTCTCACTGTTACACAATAAATATTTGCTGCGTGGAATCCAGTCATTTGT